>AWOL01S0011264.1:32990-84851 GCA_000715115.1 Nicotiana otophora | reverse complement strand
CCCCGGGTATGTTTATCCAGTCAGAAATAACGACAAGTCTAAGAGAGTTGTCGATCATGAACCAAGACCGAACAGAGACCGGTATAAATTGTATAATGGAGACCGAATGGGTAATAGATCTGGGATTAACCCTACGAGAAACGAAAAAAAGGAATGATTGAAGCCACAGTAGTTGGGGACTCATGAGCAAAAATAGTTTCGATCGGACACTCGGGGCTAGGGAGGCACCCGAGGTTATCGGAATAAACTTCAATGTCGATGCTGCCACATCGTGTATGCTATCAGGCGCATCAAAGACACAAAGTGGCCTTGGCCATTTGCAGTCCGACCCTAACTTGATGTGTAACTACCATGGCACTCATGGCCATAGAATTGAGGACTGCCGACAGTTAAGAGAAGAAGTGGCCCGATTATTCAATAACGGGCATCTCCGGGAGTTTCTGAGTGATCAAGCCAAAAATCACTTCAGGAATAGGGACTCTAACAAATAAACCGAACAAGAGGAACCTCAACACGTCATCAACATAATCATTGGTGGAGTCGACGCCCCCAGGGACCAATGCTAAAGTGCACCAAGGTGTCCATCACAAGGGAAAAACGAACCCGAGATTATATACCAGAGGGGACCATCACTTTCAACGATGGGGATGCTGAAGGCATCGTGCAACCGCATAATGATGCACTGGTAATATCTGTACTCATAAATAAATCTCGAGTTAAGCGTATGTTAACTAATCCATGTAGCTTGACCAATATCATCAGATCGAGGATCGTAGAGCAGTTGGGTCTACAAGACCAAATAGTTCCTGCAGTCCCGATTTTAAACGGATTCAACATGGCATGCAAAACTACTAGAGGGGAGATAACCCTACAGGTGAACACCGCCGGGACAATTCAGTAAATGAAATTCTATGTGATTTAAAGAGATATGAGATATACTGCTATATTTGGAAGGCCATGGATTCACAGCATGAGGGCAGTGCCCACGACACTACACTAGGCGCTGAAGTTCCCCCACACCGGGAGGGATCAAAATATTTTACGTAGAACAGCCGGCCACAAAAGAAATGTTTGCGGTCGACGAGGTGACCCCTATGTTCGTACTTTCGACATCAAAGAACACGAAGCCGGTTAGGAAAGAAGAAACTAAATAACAATCATCGATACCAGATCCGATCGAGTCGGAGAAGCAAGAAGCAGGAGAGGATGATGATTACGAAATTCCTAGGTCGTTCATCAAGCTTGATGATTCTGATGCCATAAAATTAACAGTCGAGGAGCTGGAGAAAGTCATATTGACCGAACACTTGCCCGGTCGGAAGGTATACCTGGGCACGGGGTTAACTCTTGAGCATAGGAAAAAATTTATTAATTTCCTTATAGTTGACGAGCGCAAAACCGGCGTATAAACTTGGGCTCGCTAGTCAAAGATAATATAGTATTGAATCGTCTCCACAGGGATTGGTTTCAATAATGTTCTATTAATTCTTCAGCTTAACACTATCCACGATAATCAACCTTTTGAATTATGTTATTATTGACTACAAATAAACTATGATTATCAGCTGTAAGAAATTGATGATACCCAAATGATTAGTAAAAATAAAAGAATATCAATGAGAGAAGGAAGGGTGATGACAAGATATGTGATCAACTATTGTTCCGGGTAACTCTATGCTAGATTTACTCTTAACTTCTATTGATTCTTTCGATTTCAACAGATGATTAGGCTACTTCAAAGATTTAGATTCTTCTTCCGAATGAATTTGATTCCCTTAGGTAACCCAATAACAGGCCCTATGAATGTATGTACAAAATTAGAGAATGAACGATCTTTCAGAGAACACCTCTCAATTATTATCATGGACTGGGTAAATCAGTAACTCCTTAATCTCTTTCGATTACTTAGAAGAGACATAAAATCAACCCCATCAAGATAACACAAAGCCGATAGCAGTAAACTTCTCTTTCGATTAAAGTAAGACTACAATAAGCCTTGCAATTCAATTAAGAACTCCTTCATTAAAGTCGGGCAATTAACATAAAGTAAAACCCAAAACAAGGCTTAATTCACAACATCTGTCAATTAATAAAGTATACAAAACGAGAGTACTAGAAGAACAAGAAGACATTACAATTCCGAAACTCCGCCCAAAACTTTCGTATTGAGTGAATTTGATCAAGTATATCGATTTCCCGTTGCTTCCGTCTTCTCCTCCCTCGCCAATTACTTCTCCCAATCAAGATACCCTCTTTTTAGACGAGCTTGGCTTCATATAAGTCAAGGAAAGTCGCCCCTGAAATTATGAATTTAGCCCTGTAGAATGTTTCCTCGGAGGGACGTGTGCGACCGCGCACCTGGGCTGGTGATCGCGCATCTGGCCGCGCACATTCGAAAGTTTCTGTCTGACTTGCACGGCCCAGTGCGCGGCCGCGCACCTAGGCCATTTTTTGCTCTCGTTTTATTTCTTCTTTTTAAATGCGCGAACCTCCGTTGATCCTCGAATGAGCTCCCAATGTACTCCATAATCATTTACTTGGCCCAACACTCCATATTAGCTCAAAACAATTCCGAACACCATTGTAGCCCGAAATTTCTCCTGCAAAAACATAAATCAATTAGTCAGAGCAATTTACTACCATTTAGCACTCAAACATAAGTAAAGTGCAGCAAATTAGAATGTAAATAGTGTCCAAAACACATAGTTATAGCCTACCATCAACACCCCACACTTGAACCATTGCTCGTCCTCGAGCAGTTAAACCACACTTTACATAAATGCAACCTTACTATGCGACTTCCCTCACTCATTACACCAAGAATATTTAATATAGATTAAGCACAATAGTGTAACATCTTCACCCCAAGAATTTACTCACAAGCACCAGGTATTATTCACAACTTACTCACTTACTCCAACATAGAGAACAAGACTTACCTTTCCTTCATGAAACAAGTCCCTCACACACAAAAGAGAGTAGTTCCTCATACAATAAAATTCAAGAAATCTTAGGAACTCAAGATAGAAAGAATTCACTCACTCTCAGAAACGACATTCATGTGCCACAAAAGATGCACCATAGGCTTGCCCGTAGTGTACTACTCTACTAATTGAGCTCATTCAGTCAAGGATCAAGTAGGACTTCTACTAGTTATAATGTAGGCTCCGGGATGAGTGGGATACATTTAGATATAAGAGTGAATACACCTCCTTAAGGACTTTAATACAAACACTTTACCAGTTGAACCCCACACTTATGTCGCACCCTACTCCACCTTTATATCAACATGCATTAACTCCACCTGTTTAAGCACATTTACATCAAGAGTCACCACTATTTCACAACTATACAACTCTTTATTTTCTTTTTTTTTCTTTTTTTTTCTTTTTTTTTCTTCAGTTCAGGAGACTCTTCCTTTTTCAAAACATTGCACCTTTCTCCTTATTTCAATAATTTCACTCAAAAGCCAACCCAACCACCCCACACTTTAACTTTTACACAGTTCGTCACAAGTTTACGTGCTCAAGGGAGGTGAAAGGTTCAAATAGATGATCAATTCAAACAAAAGGGTAAGGTTTATAATGTGGTTGCCAATAAAACATGATTACATGCTCAAAGGGGTTAACTAAGATACATACTACCTCCGTTCCAGTTTATGTGAACCTATTTCCTTTTTGGTCTATTCCCAAAAGAATGACCCCTTTCTAAATTTGGAAATAATTTTACTTAAACTTACAATTCTATCCTTAATGAGAAGCTTTTATAACCACACAAATACTCTGGGCTCCTTTTTGAATTGTTTAGGACCACAAATGCCGAAAGTCTTTATTTTTTCTTAAACTCCGTGCCCAGTCAAACAGGTTCACATAAATTGAAACAGAGGGAGTAACAATTAGGTGGTAAAAGTGTATCACTGGCTCAAGAAAGAAACCCATATATCACTTCCAAGACTGAACAAGACTACTATTTCACTTTGCAGACACACGGGGAAAGTTCTAGACATCAAATGCAGTGCACAGAATCATACAAAAAAACCTCACACACACATGGCACATAGTCACTCAGGATCGGATTGTCAACATACTCTAGTCGAAATAGTTAAGCAACAAACAGTTTAAGGCACTTATACAAGAGTAAAAAACCTAAGCCTAAGCGTCATACTAAAGCACTCACTATTCTCAAGGCGTAACGAAGAGACCTTGTTTTCATTCCAACTCATAGCACAAGGGTTCCCATTGCTAAACAAAAACTAAACTAACTACACCCGGTTCAAATGAAACCCTTGGAAAAGAACCGCGGCACAGAGGAAAAACCAAGGGGGAATTATTACACTAACTACACAAAAAAATCTTTTTGTTCATGAGAATAATCGAGAGGTGTTCTACGAAAGATCGTTCATTCACTAATTTTGTACATACATTCATAGGGCATGTTATTGGGTTACCTAAGGGAATCAAATTCATTCGGAAGAAGAATCTAAATCTTTGAAGTAGCCTAATCATCTATTGAAATCGAAAGAATCAATAGAAGTTAAGAGTGAATCTAGCATAGAGTTACCCGGAACAATAGTTGATCACATATATTGTCATCACCCTTCCTTCTCTCATTTATATTCCTTTATTTTTACTAATCATTTTGGTATCATCAGTATCTTACAGCTGATAATCGTAGTTTATTTGTAGTCAATAATAACATAAATCAAAAGATTGATTATCCTGGATAGTGTTAAGCTAAAGAATTAATAGAACATTATTGAAACCAATCCCTATGAACACGATTCAATACTATACTATCTTTGACTAGCGAGCCTAAGTTTATACGCCGGTTTTGCACTCGTCAAATTTTGGCGTCGTTGGCGGGGATTGGCAACTAATAGTGTTTAAATTAGTTTTGAGTGCTAATTCAGGAACGAATCTATTTTACTTTATTTTCTTTTTTTTTTACTCTCTTTTCATCTGTGTGCAGGCAACAGGGTAAGTTCAGTGGTGTATGACTCGATCCTCTTCAAAGGACCCGGTGACATATGACCTAGAGTTAGACAAACACCTGAGGCAGCTCAGCAACAGGAAGCTCGGTTAGCAGCTGAAACGGCCCGCAGAATTGCTGATGAAACGGTAGATAGAGAGAGAAGACTCAACCCAACCGAATTATTGAGGATGCCTTTGAAAATGCACGACCTAGGCATGGGAGATCATTGGGCGGTGTACAACCAACAATAGTCTAGTGTGAGGCCTCCACCCATCGATGCATACAATTTTGAACTCAAACAGGGAGTCATCCAAACCATTCAAGATAACTGGATCTTCAGAGGCAAACCCAATTAAGATCCCAACAACCATCTGATGGACTTTGATGAAATAATGAACACATTCCGCTACAATGGAGCATCACATGATTCTATATACCTCAGTGCATTCTCGTTTTCGCTAAAGGATGATGCAAAGCAGTGGCTAAAAAGTTCGCCTACAGGGTCAATCCGTACGTGGGAGGAGATGACTACCAAGTTTTAGGAAAAATATTTCTCGGTTGCAAAGACGGGAAGGAAGAGAAAGGAGATTCATAATTTTAGCCAAGGCAAAGTGGAGACAGAGTTCGAAGCATGGGAAAGATTTAAGGAGATGCTGCGGAGACGCCCTCATAATGGAATGGAGCAATGGATGCAACTTCAGAACTTTTGGGACGGTTTAAAACCGTCATCAAGGAGATTGCTAAATAGTGCAGTTGCAGGCTCTCTGATGAAGAAAACTTCGGAAGAGATTGTTACTCTCTTGAATGAACTATCTGAAGATGCAAATCAATGGTCCACATACCAAGGGGATCGAAAAGAATCTGCAGGGGTGCACCAATTAGAATCGACTGTAGCAATGCAGGCCCAAATTGTAGCAATGGCTAAGGACATCAAGCAATTGACTTTGGATCAGGTGCAAACTCAACCATAGGTGGGTTGTGATATCTTTGGGATGGGACACCCTACACACGATTGTCAAGCTATAGCTGAGGAGGTCCTTAGCTCCTCAGCTAAGGACCATACTTAATTGAAGTGTATTCTTCCTTCCTCTTCCCAACCCAAATCCCCTAAGCTCTCTTCGGGTAAGTGCCATGTTTTTCCCTCTTAATTTATTTTATTTTCTTTTCTTCTCCTTGACTTGTAGAGATTCTGCTGAGTTATACATGTTTTGTATTGGGGTACTAGTTAACGTTTACCATGATGGGTTGGGTGTGTCATTGGTGGAGTGTTTTCCAAATTGGGGGCTAAAGATTTGTTGTTTGGGAGTTTGGGTGAACTAGGCACATCAGGTGTTTGTTTAAATGCTCCTATGAATTTGAGAATCTAATTTAGTGACCAAGTATGTTGGTGAAGTCTGAGTAGCCACACTTGGGTCACATATCATGCTTTTAGCTGATGTTGGTGTTTGTTTCAAGTACTACACCATCCTAGAAACGAAGAGCCACAGGTGCCTCCTCCAGTAGTCAAGCTGGCTCGTCCCGGCTGCGAGTTTCTGCAAATGCTCGCTTATTTGATAATACCAAGTTTGTATCTAGTGCCTCCCAGGATCGCTTCTGTAAAAAGTCACCGAAGAAACCCATTCCGGAGAGGGGAATTGATATGGGGTCCCTCCAAAATGACTGCCCAGACATATATCATGAATTAGTCCGGTGAGGGTTGGGGATATTTTTTAAAGAACCAGACGAAGCAAATTTGATGGTTTTCAGGAGTTTTATGCAAACTGCCTGGAACATGTTAACCATGTCTGCATGGTTCGAAAGAAGAGTATGGACATATCTGTAGAGGCCATTCAGAGGGCCTACCATTTGCCACTGTTTGGGGAAAATCCTGATGTAGAAGACTACTATGACACATATAGCAGGGAACCACCCACGTGGTAATTGTTCTTCAGAACAATTTGTGTGCCCAACAAGGAGGTAGTGTGGCTTACACTGGGGCAGAAGTTTCATTCGGCATCGCTGACCTTTGAAGGGAAGTGTTGGCTTCACATCATAAATAGCCGCCTGTTGCTGTCCTCCAATACCACTGAGGTGAATGGTCCCCGGGCTGCTCTGATCTGGTATTTTCTCAATGGCCACGATCTTGCTGTGGCTAAGGTTATTCATGGTAAAATGTTCATTCGCTGTCATGTGCAAAGGTATGGGTTCTTCTTCCTATCCTTAATCACAAGGTTATGCCGTCAGGCACGTGTACCTGAAGACAGAGACTTGGATGGGAAAGTGAAAAGAGAACAAAAGTTCCGGGCTGATAAAGTAATAGTTGGGAAGGACCCTATTAGGCCTGTTGAGGCAAACAGTGATGAGTCTGATGCACCAGAAGAGGATAATGAAGTGCAAGATGAGGATGTGGATGCTTCACTACCGCATGAGCAGGTTGTTGAGGGAACCTCAGTCGTCCGATGGGACACAAGAATGAGCTTATTAGAGAAGGAAATGGTGGGGATGCGTACTTCTGTCACAGACTTGGAAGGTCGAGTGGCTGCCATGTCTACCCAAAATGCCAAGTCTGAGCAAAAGATCATGGCATGGTTGCGTGTGCTTGGCCGAGCTTGCCATCTGGACCCCTGCACTGTCTCCGACATGGACTGACTCTATTAGGGAAGTTTCTTCGCCTTACATTTTTCTTTGTGTGACATGGGTACATGCCACAATTTAAAGTGTAGGGTGGGGATATGTTGTATATATCTTGTATGTATGTATGTAGTAATGTATATTAGTTTTGGGTAAATCAATAACTCCTTAAGCTCTTTCAATTACTTAGAAGAGACGTAAAATCAACCCCATCAAGATAACATAAAGCCAATAGCAGTAAACGTCTCTTTCGATTAAAGTAAGACTACAATAAGCCTTGCAATTCAATTAAGAACTCCTTCATTAAAGTCGAAATATTAACATAGTGTAAAACCCAAAACAAGGATTAATTCACAACATCCGTCAACAACCCTAAGGAGACTTGCTCCATAATGAAGAAAGTATATAAAACGAGAGCACTAGAAGAACCAGAAGACATTACAATTCCCAAATTCCACCCAAAACTTTCGTATTGAGGGAATTTGATCAAGTATATCGATTTCCCATTGCTTCCGTCATCTCCTCCCTCGCCAATTACTTCTCCTAATCAAGATACTCTATTTTTAGACGAGTTGTGCTTCAGATAGGTCAAGGAAAGTCACCCCTGAACTTATGCATTTAGCCCTGCAGAATGTTTCCTCGGAGGGACGTGCGTGGCCGCGCACCTGGGCAGGTGACCACACACATTTGAAAGTTTATGTCTGATTTGCGCGGCCCAGTGCGCGGCTGCGCACCTGGGCCATTTTCTGCTCTCGTTTTATTTCTTCTTTTTAAATGTGCGAACCTCCGTTGATCCTCGAATGAGCTCCCAATGTACTCCATAATCTTTTACTTGGCCCCAACACTCCATATTAGCTCAAAACAATTCCGAACACCATTTTAGCCCAAAATATCTCCTGCAAAAACATAAATCAATTAGTCATAGAAATGTACTACCATTTAGCACTCAAACATCAGTAAAGTGCAGCAAATTAGAATGAAAATAGTGGCCAAAACACATAGTTATAGCCTACCATCAATAGCTAACATAGATTGTTTTGCTTGGTTTCTTCTTGAAATGACAAGGATCCCGCCAGAAATAACCACTCATAAGCTGAGCTTGGATACAAAGTTCCACCCAGTTAAACATAGGAGGTCACCTCAATCCGAAATCAAGCATGCATTTATCAAAGACGAGGTATCTAGTCTTCTTAAAATAGGTTCCATATGGAAAGTTAAATACCCGGACTAGTTAGCTAACGAAGTGGTGGTGCCGAAAAAGGGAACAAGTTAAGAATGCGCGTAGATTACAAAGATTTGAAAATGCATGACCTAAGGACTCTTTTCCTTTGCCTAACTTCGATCACATGATCGATGCGATGGCCGAGCACGATACACTCAGCTTTCTTAATGCCTATTCCAAGTACAACCAAATTTGGATGGACCCGGGCGATCAAGAAAAAACTTCTTTTATCACTAAGTTCGCCACCTACTGTTATAATGTAATGCCGTTCAGACTAAAGACGTTGGTGCCACTTACCAACGCCTAGTAAACCGGATGTTCGAACAACAAATAGGAAAATCAATGGAGGTTTATATTGACGACATGCTAGTTAAGTCCCTACGAGCAGAGGACCATTTGCAACATTTGCAGGAAACCTTCGACATATTAAGAAGATACAATATGAAGCTCAATCTGGAAAAATGCGCATTCGGTGTCGGATCCGGAAAATTCCTCGGGTTCATGGTATCTAACCGGGGAATCGAGGTTAATCTCGATAAAATCAAAGCCATAGAAGACATCACCGTGGTGGATAGTGTTAAGACTGTTAAGAGGCTAACCAGGCGTATAACCGTACTAGGCCAATTCATATCGAGGTCCTTAGACAAAAGCCATCGATTCTTCTCACTGTTGAAGAAGAAGAGTAACTTCTCTTGGACTCCGGAGTGCCAGCAAGCCTTGAGCGAACTCAAACGGTACCTTTTGAGTCCGCCCTTGCTCCATACTCCAAAGGCGGATCAACAGATGTACCTGTACTTGGCGGTATCCGAGGTAGTGGTAAGTGGATTCCAGGCCCGGAAAGAGGAAGGTACGCAATTTCCTATCTATTATGTTAGTAGAACTCTAGGCAAGGACGAAACAAGGTATCCTCACCTGAAAACATTGGCGCTCGCATTGCTAAGCACCTCCAGAAAATTAAAGCCGTATTTTCAATTCCACCCCATGTGTCGTAACTTCTTACCCACTAAGGAACAAAATGCACAAACCCGAGCTCTCGGGCCGGTTGTCCAAATGGGTCGTAGAAATTAGCGGGTACGATATCGAATATCAACCCCGAACTTCCATCAAATCACAAATTTTGGTGGAATTCATGGTCGACTTTTACCCTGGACTTAATACTTGAAGTCAAAAAGGAATTATTGTTAACCTCGGGGACCTTCTCAAGAATCTGGACCCTCTTTACGGATGGTGCCTCGAATGCAAAGGGGTCCTGGCTTGGCATTGTGTTAAAGACGCCTACGGGTAACGTAGTTAGGAAATCTATTAGAACTGTAAAATAGACTGACAATGGGGTCGAACATGAGGCCATGATTACAGGTCTCAAATTGGCTAAAAGCCTGTGGGACGAGGTGGTCGAAGCTAAGTGCAATTCCCTCTTTGTGATAAATCAAGTCAATGGGACGTTCGAAGTAAAACAGGAACGAATGCGAAGGTATTTAGATAAATTACAAATAACACTACATCAATTCAAGGAATGGACAATGCAGCACGTACCCCGAGATCAAAATAGCGAGGCGGGCGCTCTGGCTAACTTTGGGTCATCGTTTGATGGCGATGAATACATCTCAGGAACGGCCGTACAGGTCATGAAATCAGTAATGGAAGAAGTCCATGCCAAAATAAACTCAACAAGTTTAACTTGGGATTGGAGAAATAATTACATATACTACTAGAAGAGTGGGAAATTGCCTTCAGATCCTAAAGAATTGAGAGCTCTATACATGAAGGTGGCCAGGTTCAGCCTGTCCAAAGGAACTCTATTCAGAAGAACGTTCGACGGGCCACTCGCCATATGCTTGGGATAGAGAGATACCAAATATGTTTTGAGAGAAGTTCATGAAGGATCTCGCGAGAATCATGCGGGGGCAGAATCTTTGGCTCGTAAGATAATCAGGGCCGGATATTACTGGATCGACATGGATAAAGATGCGAAGGACTTTGTACCAAGATGCGACGATTGTCACAGACACGCACCTATTATTCACCAACCCGGAGAGCTACTACATTCGGTCTTGTCGCCGTGGCCGTTCATGAAGTGGGGACTGGATATTGTTGGTCCTTTGCCACGGGCACCTAGTAAAGCTCAATTCATACTGTTTATGACCGATTATTTCTCTAAATGGGTCGAGGCTCAATGTTCGAGAATGTCCAGGAAAAATAAGTCATTGACTTTGTTTGGGACCACATAATATGCCGATTCGGGATACATGCCGAGATAGTGTGTGCTAACGGGAAGTAGTTCATCGACAACAAGGTAAATAAATTTTTTAACACTATAAGATCAAAAAGATCTTGTCAACACCCTATTACCCTAGTGGGAACAGGCAGGCAAAATCAACAAACAAGATCATACTTCAAAACGTAAAGAAAAGGTTGACTGATGCCAAAGGTAAATGGAAGGAAATTCTGCCCGAAGTCTTGTGGGCATACCGTACAACCTCAAAATCAGTACCGGGGCCACTCCGTTTTCATTGGTCTATGGTGCCGAAGCACTAATACCGGTCGAAGTGGGAGAACCGAGCCTCAAGTTCCATTATGCAATCGAAGAATCAAATGGTGAGTCCATGAGCATGAGCCCAGAACTATTGGACGAAAGGCACGAGGCTGCCCTAGTCCGGTTGGCCACCCAGAAACAACGAATAGGAAGGTATTACAACCGAAGAGCCAACTCCAACAATTCAATATCGGGGACTTGGTGTTAAGAAAAGTAATACTACACACCCGAAAACTGAATGAGGGGAAGCTGGGACCGAATTAGGAAAGACCATATCGAGTCATTGGGATTACCGGTAAAGGCTTGTACAAAGTCAAAGTAGGAAACGATGCACATCTACCGAACAACTAGAATGTGATGCACTTAAAGAGGTACTACTGCTAAGGTACGATCTCATTCACCTTTTTATAAAATTGTGAATAAAAGTAACAATTGCAGGTAACAACCAAAGAAGAATGTGACTATCAGGTCTGAAAGCACGCGTTTCACTTTTTTCCCCTTGATCCGGTTTTGTCCCAAATAGGTTTTTCGGCAAGGTTTTTATCGAGGCAATAGTAAATCGTGCTAACTTAGAATCGAAGACCGATTTTAAATCGGATTCAGAAGTCTCATCAACAGTATCTGATCCCTTTCAAGATCGCCCTCAAATATTGGGGGCCATCACCCTCGGGTCAGGCTTCTTAGCAAGGAAAGAAGGAAACTTTGTGCTTGAACAGCCTAGGCTCGGTGCTTAGGATTTATTGTAAGGGAAAACGCTCAAGTGAACCATGCCTGCATAGGCCACCTTAGCCATAATGCAAGCCTTTACACGCTTTTAATCTTGTACTTTAGACACAAAAATGAAAGAAAGTTCCCACCTTGCTATTAACTATTTTTGCCTCTTAAAGAATCGAGCCTAAGGGCTATCCCTACTCGGGGACTATCAAGCCCAAGGGCTACCCCCACTCGGGACTATCGTCCGAAATAAGTTCGGCAACTTGGGTTATCAAAACCCGGAGGCACAAAAGCTATTAGGTAGTTCCTAAACCTAAAAAACTACAGTCACACTAAAAATGACTCGGAGATATCCGAATCCCGTAATCAAAATGTAAGGCCTTCAATAAATATTCAAAACCTGCCAAAAGGTTACCTTCGGCAAAAGCATCGTCTAAGAACACTTACATATTTTTGGAAAACTTTCGGTCACTCTGATTTTTCAAAGCTTCGAGGAAATAAAAGCTTGCATCGAGGTCAGGTTCTGTTTGGACCTCCAAAAACAGATGACCTATTACTATATTAGATTCTATACTAAGGCATCAAAAATATTTGCGAGAATGGAAATTGTGAAAAGATGCTAAAAAGGTTGAAATTGCCAAAATGGGAAATTTTATAACTCCGGAATATCTTTACAAAGGCCCAACAAAAACGACCTCAAAATGAAAAATAAATATGTACACAAAAAGTAAAAAGTCCTAAAGGCATTCACGCTTGATCTTTACCGGATCCCGATTCGTCACCAGAACCATCAGGGCCTTTGGATTCTTCGGAGCCCTCGGAGCCTTCGGGTTCGGCTAGTTTCTTCACCTCGGCCTCAAGTCTTTTTGCCTCCTCGATTTCGGCAGACAGGTAGAAGCCTCAGGCATGGACCTATTCGAGGGTCTCCCTTCGAGACAGGCTCTTCATGTATTCGACATTGGTTTCAGGGGGATCTCGGCTGCTTCGATATCGGCCTTGTATTGGGCCACCATCTCTTCTGCATCAGTCGAGGTTGTCTCAAACGTGGACCTCGTTGCTTCGTGCTCATTACCAAGGGTGTCCCATTCTACGATGGCCGAACCCAGTTGCGCTCAGAGATCCTCATTTAGTTGAGCCCGTTTATCAGCTTTCTCCCTTGCCACCCGAAGTTGAACCTATACCGAAGACAGTTTTGCCTGTTCAGTTTCCTTCTCTGAGGCCAGAAGATCCATCTTGCTCTTCAACCCATAGTCCATGACTTGTATCCCATCCATCTCCTTTCAGAGTTGGTCGATCTGGTCGATCTTTTGCTGGACTTGCGAGGTTTTGTCGTTAGGCACCACGACTAGTTCCTCGTTTCTAACTTCAAAGACCTTTGCCTTTTCAACCAAGTCGACATGCTCCCAGATCAGGACTGATGCTTCTTTCTGAGCCCTATCCAGATCGGCCTGGAAGGCCTCGATGGCCCCTTCTTGTTGCTAGATAAGGAGCTTGTACATATCCCTTTTTTGGGCCAGCTCCTTGACCTCGAGCTCAAGATGGTTAGCCTCAACGCAGCACCGAAGGAAGCTCTCATGGTGAAGTACCGAAGCCTTCCAAATGGTGAAAAATGTGAGAAATATCAAAACCTAAGTTTAATTCAAAGAGCGTAATGATGCCTTACCCGATTCAGCGCCTGCTGCTCCTTGTTGAAAAGGCATGACACATTCACCTCATTCATTTTTGCCCGGTCCTCCTCCGTCAACAGGCATCAGAGGTAGCTAGCTATCCCAACGGGAGTAGACAAAACCCGGGCATCCTGTAACGCATGAACGTAGAAACTAATCTATATCTATCTATATTATTATAAAAGTATGAATAAAATATTGGTCTAATATTAATCATAATAACTCACAATAAAAGTATATAACCGAAATTCTAGGCATTAATCTTATAATCCTATTAGTTTTAGAACATAATACTACACGTTAGGTGTAATGACCTGACCGGTAATTTTGAGCTCTAGCACATCGTCCGGCGGTTTAGCTTCACTTCATGTCTTATGACTTGTGCATGTGGTCAGAATTGAATTTCGGGAAGTTTAGAATTGATTTGGAAAGAAAATTCTAAATTCGTAAGCTTTAAGTCGGAAGAATTGATTAAGGTTCGACTTTTGAGTAAACGACCTCGGAATTAGGATTTGAAGGTTCTAATAGGTTCGTATGGTGATTTCGGACTTGGGCGTATGTTCGGGTTGAGTATCGGGTGGTCCGGAAGCATTTGGGTGCTTATTGTAGAAAGTTGGCATTTTTGAAAGTTTTAGAATTTCATAAATTTGGTTTGAAGTGGTTTTTGATGTTATTGATGTCCGTTTGGGGTTCCGAGCCTTGGAATAAGTTCGTATCGTGATTTATGACTTGCACGCACAATATTTTAGGACTTGTTGGTATATTCGGACAGGGTCACGGGGGCCCCGAGTATGATTCAGATTGAATCCGAAATGATATTTGACTTGTGGGAAAGCTGAAGCATTGTTGTGTCTGGTGCAATCGCATTTGCACATTTTGGGCCGCAAGTGCGGCATCACAGAAGCAGCCATCGAGCCACAAAGGAGTTTTTCACGATTTCGAACTGGGTAAGTGTTCCTTACCATATAGTGATTGTATTTCATAAATCTAAGCCTATATTCATCATTTATTTCGGATTTAGATGGAAGAAATTGGAATTTTTATAAAATCTTCCAAAAACGAATAATCAAGATTTGAAGGTCCATTTGATATCGGAATTGGATAAATTTTGTATGGTTGAACTCGTATTGTAACGGGTGTTCGGATTTCATAAGTTTTTCCGGTATTTGAGATATGGGTCCCACTGTCGAATATTTTAATGAATTTCAGATTTTATCCGGAAAATGTGTAAATTCATATGGAATTAATTCCTATGATTAGTATTGAATATATTGAATTGTTTGTGAATAGATTTGAAGCTTTCGGAGGCAAATTTAAATGGATAAGTTGTGGTTGAATAATTGATTGGAATTTTCAAAGCGAGGTAAGTGTAGTGGTTAACCTTGACTTGAGGGAATAGAACACTTAAATTAATTGTTATGTGAATTGCATGTGAACGATGTATAGGCGAGGTGACAAGTGTCTATACGTTGTCAAATTAATTGTTTGCCTACTTACTTGAAAAATCATAAATTATTTTAAATCTTAAATAATTATTGTAATAATTATTTCTCTCCTATTTTGTGCCAAATATTAATTTTTAAATTCATGTAATAATTGCTACATGCTTATTTGAATTATGTGCACTAATTGCTACTTAACATTTAGCATATTAAATATTAAACTGTCTATTTTCTCCCTGATTTCCAAAATAAATTGTTATTGCCATTATGTTTTCATAAATAAATTATAATTATTGTGTGCCTTGATGCTTAATAGTTTCTCATTGAACGTGGTATTTATCGGAGTAAGTTTTATTTACATTATGATCTGTTTAAAGTTATATATATTGGGGGATCGGATTACACACCGCAATAGACTTATTTAAAAGTCAATATTGGGGGATCGGATTGCACGCCGCAATAGACTTATTTAGAAGTCAATATTGGGGGATCGGATTGCACGCCGCAATAGACTTATTTAAAAGTCAATATTGGGGGATTGGATTGCACGCCACAACAAACTTATTTAAAAGTCTATATATATACTTGATTGAAATAAATATATGACATACTTGATTAAAAGGAATATATTGTGAGAGCGGGTTGCACGCTGCAACAGAATTAAATGTGAATATATTGTGAGAGCGGGTTGCACGCTGCAACAGAATTGGTTGAAATGATAATGGATTATGACTGCTGAGGTGGCTTTAATTATTATAAATTAGTTACATGTTTTATTTCTATTATTTGTTGTTGTCATTAATATTACGTACAGGTTAATATAAGTGAACCGCCTTAGCCTCGTCACTACTTCGTCGAGGTTAGGCTCAGCACTTACCAGTACATGGGATCGGTTGTACTGATACTACACTCTGCACTTCTTGTGCAGATTTTGGAGTTGGTCCCAGCGGCGTACCAAAGACTTGCTCGGATTTCAGCTACCAGAGGAGACTTGAGGTATAACTGCACGGCGTCCGTAGTTCTGAAGTCCCCGTCTATCTTACTTTAGCTGTGTGTTTATTTCCAAACAGCTTTATTTTCATTCAGACCTTTATTTGTATTTATTCTTGAAGCTCGTTCACTTGTGACACCAATTCTGGGATGGTATTTAGACACCGGTTTTTTTATGGGTTATTACACTATATTTCAAACTTTGCTTCTACATTTGTTTCTTTGATTATTAAAAATTTAAAAATTATTTAAAAATTAGTTAATATTATTCTAACGTTGGCTTGCCTAGCAAGTGAAATGTTAGGCGCTATCACGGTCTGAAAGGGAGAATTTCGGGTCGTGACATCGCAGATGCGAGGTAAGAATCGCATCTACGCATTCAAATATGTGGATGCACAATCGTAGAAGCGATGGGCTGGCCTGGGCTATAGTCACAGAAACAGGAGGTTCGTCGCAGAAGCAGGCTCGTAGGTGCGAGCCCTGGTGTGCAGAAACAGAAACCCTGGCCATAAGTAGAATCTACACCGGCGATGGTGTTTCCACGGGTGCAGCGTCGTAGATGTGACTGAGAGCCCGCTGATTCGAAAAGGCTATTCAGAACATTTAAATTCAAGAGTTCGCGATTTTTCTTCATTTTGAACATTTCAAGCTCGGGATTAGGCGATTCTTGAGAGGCGTTTTGAGGGGTTTCTTGAGGTAAGCCACTTGTGTTCATGTTTAATCAATAATCTTGTTCCCTCATTGAATTTCCCACCTAATTTGTGTGTATTTAAGGTGGAATTTGGGAAATTAAGGGTAGGAATTTGGAGAGTTTAATTTGGGGATTCGAAAGGTGATTTGAGGTCGGATTTGAGTAATTCTTGTATGGTTGGACTCGATATCGAATGGGTGTTCGAATTTTACAATTTTGGTTGGGTTCAGAGACGTGGGCCGGGGTAGACCTTTTGGGGTGATTTCAATGCTTTGCTAAAGTCGTAGTTTCATTATTTAAATTAGTTTCTTATAGTCATATTTATAGTATGTAATTGTTTTGGATAGATTCGAGCCAACCGGAGTTGGAAAATCGAGGCAAAGGTCTCCTTATTGATTGACTGAGCGAGGTTTGAGGAAAGTGACTTGTCTAACTTTGTGTGGGGAAATTCCCTTTAGGATTTGGTATTGTTATGGTATTTGAAATACGTGAAGTCCATGTATGCGAGGTGACGAGTACGTACTCGGGCTAAATTTTGAAAATCTATTTTTTTCTAAATAGTTCCTTTTTATTCCCTTAGTTGAGTCACTCTAGTACTTGTAGTCATCATGTTTAGTCTAATATCACATGTCTACGTGTCTTATCTCTTACGTGTAATTTGTGCAACATACCTAGTTGAATTACCTGCTTTCCTTGATTTCATATCTATTCTCTAACTGTAATTTCATTGTTTCTATTTGCTATGTGTTATTTTCGTGACTTGTTTTGAGATACTTGTTGGTTCTGGCATGAGGTTTCTGCCGTGGGAGTGTTATTGTGGCACGAGGTTTCTGCCATGCGGAGTGTAATGGTGGCACGAGGTTTCTGTCGTGCGGAGTGTTATTGTGGCATTAGGTTGTTGCCGTGCAGTGTGTTATTATGGCACGAGGATTATGCTATGTCGTTGTGAGATATTTACTTTTGAGACTACGAGGCGGTACCTCGGGAGTACCCCTACTGTTTACCTCTATTCATTGTATTGTTGTTGTTGTTGTTGTTGTTGTTGTTGTTGTTTCTTAACTTGTAAGATTCTTGTTTCCTTTCGTGTTGTAGTGGTTTCCTTGAATTCCGTGTTGTTATCTTCTTTGAATTTCTATTGTTACATTTCTCTTCCATTCATCACATTATTATATCTTCCGCCCTGGTTTTCCAATTATTTCCAGTAGGGCCCTGACCTGACCTCGTCACTACTCTACCGAGGTTAGACTTGGAAATTGCTGGGTACCACGGTGGTGTACTCATACTACTCTTCTACACATCATTTTGTACAGACCCAGGTTCTTCCTACCAGGCCAGGTATTAGTGAGTTAGCCCGTGCGTAGAGACTTCAAGGTATATCTGCCAGCGTCCTCAGACCTCAGAGTCCCCCCTCTGCCTTTATTATGCTCATTTCCTTATTCTCATTAGGTGCTAATGTATAGAGATATTTAGTACTTCTCTTTAGAGCTTGTAACTTATTTCTACCGAGTTTTGGGACTTGTAACTATTTTGAATTACAGGTTTTTTGTTTATTTCAGAGGTTGAGGTTTTAGTTTCAGCTTTATATTCAGTTATTCTGCAAAGTTATTTGGCTTACCTAGTCTTAAAGACTAGGTGTCATCACGACATCCTACGAAGGGAAATTGGGATCGTGACAAGTTGGTATTAGAGCTCTAGGTTCATAGGTGTTATGAGTCACAAACAGGTTTAGTAGAGTCTCGCGGATCGGTACAGAGACGTTTGTACTTATCTTCGGGAGGCTATGGAACTATTAGGACAAGCTTTACTTCTTTGATTCCTTATCGTGCGAGATATTGACTTCGGATTCTAAATTTTTGTCTTCCTATTATCTCACAAATGGCGAGGACACGTACAACTGGATTAGATGACCAGACACCCGCGCCTCCTACTAGAGCCGCGAGAGGCCGGGGCCGGGATTGAGGTCGACGACATTCACATGGTACAAGCAGAGTACCTGCACGAGATGCTACAGAGGAGACACCATTAGCTTCAATTGTAGGGCTGTCACCTGAGATGCTTGTTACTGCACCAGCCCTCCAGGAGACTCTCGCCCGGTTTCTGAGCATGTTCAGCAGCTTGGCTCATGCAGGGTTGATACCACTTGCTCCTTCCACATATCAAGCTAGGGGAGAAGCACAGACTCCCGCCGCTGGTACCCCAGAGCAGCGGGTCCAGGTCGACCAAGTTCCAGAGGTCGTACCAATGCAGCCGGTATCCTCAGTTTAGCCCGAGGTTAGAGTAACACTTTCTGAGGAGGAGAAGCTCAGACTTGAGAGGTACAAGAAGTACTACCCTCCTACTTTCATTGGCTTGGAATCTGAGGATGCCTAGGGTTTTGTTGAGGAGTTCCACCGTATCCTCCGTACTATGGGTGTTGCGAAGTCTAGTGGGTTTTTTTCACTGCGTTTCAGCATAGAGGAGCATCCTATCAGTGGTGGCAATCATACGAGTTGAGTAGTCCAGCCGAGGCTACTTCACTCACTTGGACTCAGTTCTCAGATATGTTCTTGAGAGAGTATGTTCCCTAGAGTCTTAGAGATGTGTGGCATGCAAAGTTTGAGCAGTTGTGCTAAGGTTCTATGACCCTGTCAAAGTATGCGGTCCGGTTCAGTGATTTGGATAGGCATGCACCAGCCTTGGTTGCTACTGTTCGGGAGCGGGTTTATCGATTTATTGAGGGGCTCAACCTCAATATTAGATTTAGCATGGCCCGAGAGTTGGAGATGGACATTGCATACCAGCAGGTGGTGGGGATCTCTAGGAGATTGGAGGGTATGCTGACTCGGGAGAGAGAGGTCTCGAAAGTCTGACACATATAGTGGTACTCGTGCCCCAACTGCAGCTCGTTAGGGTAGGGGCTATGTGCCCTGTTCATTCAGCACTTTCAGCCGCCTGCGGTACTTCGACCACTCCTAGGCCCCAGGCTACCTATTATGAGCAGCCATTGTCTAGTACACCTCTTACACGGGGAGCTTTCAGCGGTCAGTCCAGCTGATCAGGCTCGAGCCAGCCATAATAACCACATCCTCTGAGAGCTTGTTTTGAGTTTGGTGAGACTCTTAATATGGTGAGGGATTACCTCAGACTCAGGAGGGGTGCACCTCCACAGACCACTCAGGTACCGCGTGCTCTACTGAGTCCTTAGGCTATGATTACAACACCAATTACCACTCCACCTACACTGCCAGCTAGAGGTAGAAGTCGAGCAGGTAGAGGTCGCCCTAGAAGGGAAGGCCGAGCCAAATACTATGCTCTTCCTGCTAGGACGGAGGCAGTCACATTCGATTTTATCATCACAGGTATTGTTCCTGTCTTTTGTAGAGATGCATCAGTCTTATTTGATCCAGGATCTACTTATTCTTAAGTGTCATCTTATTTTGCTCCGTATTTGGGTGTATCCCATGATCCTTTGAGCTCTTCTGTCTATGTATCTATACCCATAGGAGATTTTATTGTTGTTTATCGTGTGTATCGGTCATGTTTGGTTGTTATTAGTGGTTTTGAGACCAGAGCTGATTTATTGCTGCCCAGTATGGTAGATTTCTATGTTATTTTAGGCATGGACTGGTTGCCGCCCTATCACTCTATCCTTGATTATCATGCCAAGACAGTGACATTGGATATGCCAGGTCTACCATGACTAGAGTGGAGAGGTACCTTAGATTATGTTCCTAGCAGGGTTATTTCATTTCGTAAGGCTCAGCGGATGGTCGAAAAGGGGTGTGATGCGTATCTGGCATATGTGAGGTATATTAGTGTTGATACTCCTACCGTCGAGTCAGTTCTGGTAGTGAGGGATTATCCAGCTGGCGGACCTTCTAGGCATGCCACCTGACAGATATATCAACTTTTGTATTGATTTGTTACCAGGCACTCAGCCCATTTATATTCCCCCTATCGTATGGCCCCAACAGAGTTGGAGGAGTTAAAGGAACAGTTGCAAGAGTTGTTTGATAAGGGATTCATTTGTCCCAGTATGTCGCCTTGGGGTGCTCTAGTCTTATTTGTAAAGAAGAAGGACGGTTCTATGAGGATATGTATTGATTATTGCCAGTTGAACAAGGTTACAGTGAAGAATAGGTATCCATTGTGTTCAGGCTATCATCAGTTGAATATTCTGGAGCCAGATATTCCGAAGACTGATTTCAGGACTCGGTATGGCCATTACAAGTTCCTTGTGATGTCTTTTGGGCTGACCAATGCCCCAACATCATTCATGCACTTGATGAACAATGTATTTCCGTTCCATTTTGGTCATTATGTATATTGATGACATTTTGGTGTACTTTTGGAGCCGGGAGGATCATGAGCAACACCTGAGGACTGTGCTTCAGACCTTGAGAGTAAAAACATTATATGCAAAATTTTCAACTGTGAATTCTGGCTAGATTCAGTGGCATTTTTGGGTCATGTAGTATCGAGTGAGGGGATCAAGGTAGATCCAAAGAAGGTTAAAGCAGTGCAGAGCTGGCCTAGACCATCCTCGGCTACGGAGATCCGTAGTCATTTTGGTTTGGCAGGATATTACCGTCAATTTATAGAGGGTTTCTCGTCTGTTGCAGCACATATGACCAGGTTGACTTAGAAGAGTGCTCTATTCAGGTGGACCGAGGAGTGTGAGGAGAGCTTTCAAAATCTCAATATTGCTTTACCTACAGCCCCAATGTTGGTATTTCCTACTAGTTCGGGGTCCTATACGGTGTATTGTGATACATCGCGCATTGGTCTCGGTGCGATGTTGATGTAGGACGGTAGGGTGATTGCCTACACGTCTAGATAGCTGAAGGTGCATGAGAAGAACTATCATGTTCACGACCTCGAGTTAGTAGCTATTGTTCATGCCTTGAAGATCTAGCGGCACTCTTGTATAGTGTCCCTTGTGAGATCTACATCGATCACCGGAGTCTACTAACATCTTTTTAAACAGAAGGATCTTAACTTGCGGCAACAGAGATAGTTGGAGCTGCTTAAGGATTATGACATCACCATTCTTTGTCATCCCAGGAAGGCAATGTGGTGGACGATGCCTTAAGTCGGAAGGCGGAGAGTTTGCGCAGGTTAGCATATCTACCGATAGCAGAAAGGCCTTTAGCATTAGATGTTCAGGCCTTGGCCAACCAGTTTGTCAGATTAGATATTTCCGAGCCAAGTAGAGTTTTGGCTTGTGTGTATTCTCAACCTTCTCTTTATGATTGTATTAGAGAGCGTCAGTATGATGACCCCCATCTACTTTTTCTCAATGACACGGTTCAGCACGGCGATGCCAAAGAAGTCACTATTGGAGATGACGGTGTATTACGGATGCTAGGAAGGCTTTGTGTGCCCAATGTAGATGGTTTGCATGAGTTGATTCTTCAGGAGGCTCACATTTCGCGGTACTTCATTCATCCAGGGACCACAAAGATGTATCAGGACTTGAGGCATCACTATTGGTGGAGGTGAATGAAGAAGGACATAATGGAGTATGTAGCTTGGTGCCTAAATTGTCAGCAGGTGAAGTATGAGCATCAGCGACCGAGTGGATTGCTTCAGAAGTTAGAGATTCCATAGTGGAAATGGGAGCAGATCATTATGGATTTCATTGTTGGGCTCCCACGGACTTAGAAAAAGTTTGACGTCATTTGGGTGATTCTGGATAGATTAACCAAGTCAGCTCATTTCCTTCTTGTGGTTACTTCTTACTTTTCGGAGCATCTGGCTCAGGTTTACATTTGCGAGATTGTCAGGTTTCATGGCGTGCCGATATCTATCATCTCTGACCGGGTACGCAGTTTACATCGCTGTTTTGGAGAGCCGTACATCATGAGTTAGGTACTTAGGTGGAGTTGAACACAACATTTCACCCTCTGACGGACGGAGAGTCTGAGCGCGATATTTAGATATTGGAGGATATGCTTTATGCATGTGTGATGTATTTTGAGGGTGCTTGGGGATCGGTTCTTGCCACTTGCAAAATTTTCCTACAACAAGAGTTATTAGTCGAGCATTCAGATGGCACCGTATGAGGCTTTTTATGGTAGGTGGTGCCGGTCTCTGGTAGGTTGGTTTGAGCCGGCTGAGGCTAGGCTATTGGGTATAGATTTGGTGCAGGATGCTTTGGAAAAGGTTAAATTGATTCATGATTGACTTCATACATCCCAATCCAGACATAAGAGTTATGCAGATCGAGAGGCTCACAGCGTTGCGTTCATGGTTGGGGAGCGGGTCTTGCTCCGGGTTTCGCCCATGAAAGGTGTTATGAGGTTCGGGAAGAAGGGCAAGTTGAGCCCTAGGTATATCTGGTCTTTTGAGATCCTTAAGAGAGTTGGAGAAGTGCCTGACAAACTTGAACTACCACCTAGTCTCTCTGTAGTTCATCAAGCGTTCTATATTTCCATGCTCCGTAAGTATCACGGCGATCCGTCTCATGTGTTAAACTTCAGCTCAGTCCAGTTGGACACAGATCTATCGTATGTTGCGGAGTTAGTGGCTATTTTGGATAGGTAGGTTTGGAGTTGAGGTCGAAGAACATTGCTTAAATGAAGGTTCTGTATAGGGATCATCCAGTCGAGGAGGTGACTTGGGAGACCGAGCATGATATGCTCAGCTGCTATCCTCATATTTTCACCACTTCAGGTATGTCTCTATACCCGTTCGAGGACGAACGCTTGTTTTAAGAGAGGAAAGATGGAACTACTCGGCCGATCTTTTTGAGAGTATTAGCCCCGAACCCCTATTTATTTCTCCCTCTAATTGATTCTATGGTTATGTGACTTGCCGGGAGGTTTAGATTTTGGTTTCGGAGTAAAGGGGGACACTTAGTCCCTAAATTGAAAGTTTAAGTTCTAGGAATTTACCGTAGCTTGAATTGAGTGAAGACAACTTCGGAATGGAGTTTCGACGATTCCAATAGATCTGTAGGGTGATTTTGGACTTGGGAGCATGTTCAGATGTTGAATTGGAGGTCCGTTAGTCATTTCGGCGTTAATTGGCGAACATTGGGAAATTGGATGATTTTTGGAAATTTGACCGGGAGTGGACCTTTTCATAGAGGAATCGGATTCCGATTCCGGAAGTTGGAGTAGGTCCGTAGTTTCAATTATGAGTTGTGTGCAAAATTTAAGGTCATTCGGACTTGTTTGATAGGTTTCGGCATCGGATGTAGAAATTAGAAGTTCTAAGATTCATTAGGCTTGAATCGATTCAGAATTCATTTTTTTGCGTTGTTTGATGTGATTTGAGGGTTTGACTAAGTTCGTATGATATTTTAGGACTTGTTGGTATATTCGGACAGGGTCCCGGGGGCCCCGGATGTGATTCAGTTTGAATCCAGAATGATATTAGACTTGTGGGAAAGCTGAAGCATTGGTGTGTTTGGTGCAATCGAACCTGCGCATTTTGGGCCGCAGTTGCAGCACAGCAGAAGTGGGCATCGACCCGCAGAAGCAGAATTGGACTTCCCAACTGAGACCTCAGATCCGGGCAGAGTCCCGTAGAAGCAGATTTGCAGAAGCGAGCATTTGGGCGCATGAGAGATGCTGGTTTGCCCAGTTGGGATTGCAGGTGCGAGGTAAGAGCCGCATCTGCACGTCCGCAGATGCGAAGGCACGATTGCAGAAGTAGATAGGCTGGCCTGGGCTATGGTGGCAGAAGCAGGAGTTTTGTCGTAGAAGCGGGCTCGCAGGTGCGAGCCCTGGTTCGCAAAAGAGAAAACCCTGGCCATAAGTGGAATCCGCAAGTGCGATGGTTTTTCCGCGGGTGCGGTGTCACATGTTCGACTGAGAGCCCGCGGATGCAAAAAGGCTGGGCAGAACATTTAAATTCAAGGGTGCGATATTTCTTCATTCTGAACATTTCAAGCTCGGGATTAGGCGATTATTGAGAGGATTTTCGAGGGGTTTCTTGAGGTAAGTCACTTGTGTTCATTTGTAATCAATAATTTTGTTTTCTCGTTGAATTTACCACCTAGTTTGTGTGTGTTTAAGGTGGAATTTGGGAATTTGAGGCTAGGGATTTGAATAGTTTAATTTGGGGATTTGAAAGGCGATTTGAGGTCAGATTTGAGTAATTCTTGTATGGTTGGACTCGATATCGAATGTGTGTTCGGATTTTATAATTTTATTTGGGTTAAGAGACGTGGGCCCGGGTCGACGTTTTGGAGCGATTTTTCAATTCGTTGCTAAAGTCGTAGTTTCATTATTTAAATTAGTTTCTTATATTCATATTTATAGCATGTAATTGTTTTGGCTCGATTTGACCGATCAGAGTTGGAAAATCGAAGCAAAGGTCTCCTTATTGATTGATTGAGCGAGGTTTGAGGTAAGAGCCTTGTCTAACCTTGTGTGGGAAAATTCCCTTCAGGATTTGGTACTGTTATGGTATTTGAAATACGTGAAGACCGTGTACGCGAGGTGACGAGTGCGTATTCGGGCTAAATGTTGAAAAATTGATTTTTGCTAAATAGTTCCTATTTATTCCCTTAGTTGAGTCACTCTACTACTTATAGTCATCATATTAAGCCTAATATCACATGTCTACGTGTCTCATCTCTTACGTGTAGTTGAATTACCTGCTTTCATTGCTTTCGTATCTATTCTCTAATTGTAGGATTTCTTGCTGTAATTTCATTGTTTCTATTTGTTATGTGTTGTTTTTGTGACTTTTGTTGAGATAACTGTTGGTTGTGGCACAAGGTTTCTGCCGTACGGAGTGTTATTGTGGCACCATGTTTCTGCCGTGCAAAGTGTTATGGTGGCATGAGGTTTCTGACCTACAGAGTGTTATTGTGGCACGAGGTTTTTGCCGTGCAGTGTGTTATTATGGGATGAGGTTTTTTCCGTGCGGTTATCATTGTTTGCACGAGGTTTCTACCGTGCCGTTGTGAGATATTTACTGTTGGGACTACGAGGTTGTACCTCGGGAGTGCCCCTATTGTTTACCTCTATTTGTTGTATTGTTGTTGTTATATTTTCTTAACTTGTAAGATTCTTATTTCCTTACGTGTTATAGTTGTCTCCTTGAATTCCGTGTTGTCATCTTCTGTGAATTTCTATTGTTACACTTCTTTTCCATTCATTACATTATTATATCTTCCGCCCTATTTTTCCTATTATTTCCAGTAGGGTCCTGACCTGACCTCGTCACTACTATACCGAGATTAGGCTTTGCACTTACTGGGTACCGCTATGGTGTACTCATACTACTCTTCTGCACATCTTTTTGTGCAGACCCAGGTTCTTCCTACCAGGCCAGGTATCCGTGACCTAGTCCGTGCGTAGAGACTTCAAGGTATATCTACCAGCGTCCACAGATCTCAGAGTCCCCCCTCTACCTTTATTATGTTGTTTTCCTTATTCTCATTAGGCACTGATGTATTGAGATATTTAGCACTTCTCTTTAGAGCTTGTGACTTATTTCTACCGGGTTTTGAAAGTTGTAACTATTTTGAATCGCAGATTTTTTGTTTATTTCAGAGGTTGAGGTTTGAGTTTCAGCTTTATATTTAGTTATTCAGCAAAATTATTAGGCTTACCTAGTCTTAGAGACTAGGTGTCATCACGACATCCTACGAAGGGAAATTGGGGTTGTGATAGGGTCTGCACAAAAAATGTGCAGAAGAGTAGCATGAGTACACCACGGCGGTACCCAATAAGTATCAAGCCTAACCTCGGTAGAGTAGTGACGGGGCCAGATCAAGACACCTACCAGACATATAAACCTGTACAAAATGTTATATAAAGCTAACAAGGAAATAATATCAATGTAAGTCCAATAACAGAAGAATTTTCAATTCAAATCAACAATGAGAACACGGATGACAACGAGAAAACAATCAAGTAATTAAACAATAACATAGTCAGAGTACAAATGACATATGAATGGGTTCAAGTAAGGAATCATATGACAAATCAATCAATTAAATTATTTATAATGCATGTATTTCAACATAAATTACCCGAGGTATCACTCCCCTAAAACTCAAATCATGATTCACAACTTCCAATCCTTACATATGTGGCATCTTGTGCCCACATCTTTCCGAATCACTTTTGTACGAAAAAATCCTCGTGCTACCATGGTTATAGTTCCCGTATTAATATCCACCAAGATGACCAATGAATAATTTAAGCACAATTAAATACAATTTCCAAAATGAATATAGTGAAGCATCATATGAGTTATTAACCCAATTTAGGATTCAAATGAGGTAAAATAGTGGAGAGGTTGTGCAAATAGAATATCAATTTAGTTTAGTTTAGAAATATATGAGATCCAATATAAATATTGTATTTATACAAAATAAAACATTCAGTCAAGTTTTAACGAGGTAAATATGGGATTTATTAAAATAAAATGTAATAATAATTTACCACGCAAATTACACGATAATAAGATAATGAGAAAGTTGAGGCACCAATTAATTTAGTAAGTCTCCGAATAAGATATAAGTTTTATTTTTGAAAGACACACAAATAGAACAACCTGAAAAATTCTTTTATTTATCTCTACTAAATTCTCGGCAACTTAACATATCACATAGGATGCATGACTCACTCAATAAGTCCATATTGTTACATATTTAATATATCGACGGTTAATTAATTATCATCAAAATACAATGAAATGATTTAAGAAACCACAGTAACCGTCCTAGCATGAAATGCAACATGAGAATCACAATGCGAATTGACCTTAATTTCCCAATAATTTCATATTTGTAGATTTATTGCGGCGTGCAACCCGATCCCATACAATAATAATCATATATGTACATTTTTTGCAACGTGCAACCCGATCCCATATAATAATAATCCTATCTGTTGCGGCGTACAACCCGATCCCATACAACATTAATCATATTCGTTGCAGTGTGCAACCCGATCCCACACAATGATAACCATTTCTCATTTATCATTGATCATTTTTATTTATGTTGCGGCGTTCAGCCCGATCCCTATTATAAATATTAAACAAATCTGTTACGGCGTACAACCCGCTCCTCAATATAAACATTAAAAAACTCTGTTGCGGCGTGCAACCCCCTCCTCAATATAAACATTAAACACATATGTTGTGGTATGCAACCCGCTCCTCAAGCAACGCAATTTAGGCAACCAATTTACAATCAACTACGGTACACCAAAAAATCAAAGGAATAACGAAGCTACACAAGGAAGTCACAACTAATGAAAAAGGCTACACAATAGCTCACGAAATCAAATAGTAAGGAAATGACAATCCATAAACCAAGGCACAAATTATGAGCATCAATTAACAATTAAGGTATGTAGAAAATAAAGCAATGATTCAACAAGTGATTACAACCAACAATTAGCATATAAGAGTGGACTTGACAATAAGAATGGGGCATGTGCTAACAATTTCAAGCAAAGCACGTACAAACAATTCTAACAACAAAAGATATAGTCCCGGAACGATAACTACAATTAATTACATGGAGGAAGCCTAACAGTCCAAACTGGTCAAATACCACATATAGGTCGTGTACTCACTCGTCACCTCGCATACACGACCTTCACATAACACGAATGACACAATCATCTCAAATCCTAAGGGGCGAATTCCCCCACACGAAGTTAGACAAGACACTTCCTTAACGAAGTCAGGCCGATATTCCAAAATAGCCTTCTTGCACGAAACCACCTTCGAACGACTCCAATCTAGTCAAAAATATTTTTATAAAATAATTACAATTCATAGAAAATAATTCTGGATAATAATACGCTGATTTCTATTTTTTATTCTAAAAATCAACCCCAGGGCCCGCATCTCGGAACCCGACAAAAATTTACGAAATCTGAACATACATTTCGATACGAGTTCAACCATTCCAATTTTATCAAATTCGATAACAAATCGACCTCCAAATCTTAAATTTATGTTTTTGAAGAGTTTTACAAAAAATCCTAATTTCTTCCATTAAAACACGCATTAAACAATGAATATAACCATGTATTTATGAAATATAATTACTTTCAGATATAGAACACTTACCTAAATTGAATTCGCGAAGAAATCCTCAAAATCGCCCAAGAACCGAGCTTTAAAAATCCCGATCGAAAATGAAGAAATGACCATTTTTGGGTCCTTATGTTTCTGCCTAGTTTCCGCTTCCGCAGACAAATTTGCACGTGCGCGATGCCATCGTCACTTTTACGAAGTCCACTACCCAGTTGTTCCATCGCACCGGCGGCAGAATGTCCACTTCTGCACAAACACAGGTGCGAGTAGTCCATCGCTTCTGCGAAGCCAAATTCTGCTTCTGCGAGGCTGCTGAAGCGTCCCATTTTCCCACTTCTGTGAAGCCCTTCTTGCCCTGGCATCCTCGCTTCTACGATGCAAGGCGTCACTTCTATGATCAAACCTTCGCATAAGTGATTGCACTAGCAATCAAAATTCCAGCTGTTCCAAATGTCCAAAATCCAATTCGTTAACCTTCCGAAATCTACCCGAGGCCTTCAGGACCTTAACCAAATATACCAACATATCCTAAACAATAAGAACTGTAACGATCCAACTTATTGTTTTAAGAATTAATGCCCCGTATAGCGACTTTAGGTCCCGAGAAACTTTGTAATATATATTATGACTTGCGTGTGTGGTCGAGTTTAGTTTTTAGAAGGTTTGGATTTTAATTGGAAGAACAATCATTAATTTTTGAAGCTTAAATAAAAATAGTTGACCGGAGTTTGAATTTTGAGCAAACGACTCCGGAATAGAATTTTGATGATGTCAATAGCTTTGTATGGTGATTTCGGACTTAGGCGTATGTTCTGATATTGATTTAGAGGTCTGTAGGTCGTTTCGACATAAATTGGCGAAAGTTAGAAAATAAATTTTTAAAGTTTGACCGGGAGTTGAATTTATTGATATCGGGGTCGGAATTCGATTTCAGAAGTTGGAATAGGTTTGTAATGTCATTTATGACTTGCGTGCAAAATTTAAATTCAATAAGAGTTGTTTTGATATAAATCATCGATTTCGAAATTTGGAAGTTCATAGGCTTGAATTTGGGTTGTGATTTGTAGGATTAAGGTAGTTTTGATGTTGCTATGTGTGGTTTGAGGCCTTGAGTAAGTCTGTATTATGTTATGAGACTTGTTGGCATATTCGAACGGGGTCCTGAGTGGCTCGGGTGAGTTTTGGGGTGGTTTCTTACAACTTTTAGGTCTTTTGGAACTGCTGCTAACTGGTGTCAGAAGTGTGCTATGTGATCGCGGAGGTCTGGGACGCGATCGCCAAGAGTAAAGTGCAATCCAAGCCTTGTGAATCGCGATCTCGGAAGGAAGGGCCGCGATAACGTAGAAGGAAATTCTATTGCACTGACCCAATTTTGGAAGCTTATATATTACAATCTATAAGGAATCTGGCAATGATTTAAAAATAAAGATTGTAGCCCTTTGTGTCTATTTTTCCGAAAATCAAACCTTTTGGCATTTGTAGTTGTGTACAAAAAGTTATGATTGATACACTACAGGCTATCTGTGAAGAGTTTGGAAATCGCAAAGAAGAACTTGCTGCTGCATAGGGCTGACTTTGGAAGCTTATATCTCGCAATCTATAAGGAATTGGGAGATGATCAAGACATGAAAGTTGTAGCCCTTGATTTTAGTATTCCTAAAGTTAAACCATTTGTCATTTGGAATTATGTACGGAAAGTTATGGCTATTACACTACATACTTTCTGAGAAGAGTTTGGGAAGAGTTAATAGAATTTGTTCATCGCGATCGCGGGACAATGGCCGCGATCGCATTGAGAAAAATTATTTTGGAAAAATTTTGTGCTTTGTGATTGCAAAGAATTCTGCGATTGCGAAGGGTAAATCGCTGGACAAAACATATATTCGGGGGTTTGGTCATTTTCTTCATTTTTGGATTTTTGGAGCTCGGTTTTGGGAGATTCTGGAGAGATTTTTCACACGCTTGATTGGGGTAAGTGTTCTATATCCGAAATTGATTATATTTCATGATTATATGGTTATTATCATCAATTATTAGTGAATCAATTGGAAGAAATTGGAATTTTTTCAAAATCTTTCAAAAACAAAAATTTAAGATTTGGAGGTCGATTCGTTATCGGAATTTGGTAAAATTGGTATGGTTGAACTCGTATAGGAATGAGTGTTCGGATTTCATGAAAATTCTTAGGTTGAAATTATGTGTTATTGAAAGTCATGTACGCGAGGTGACGAGTATATACTCGGGCTTATATGTGCAAATTTTATTGGTTTAAAGTCTTAGGCATTTTTATATATTAAATTGGATAATTGTTGGCATTTATGAATCCTCTATTTGCCATTCCTAAAATCTTTATTTGTCGAGTTTTTTTTATATAATAATTTGGTGTGATTCTCACTTGACTTTTATGTGGATTCTCTGTTCTGTTGAGTTGCCATTTCATGGAAATAATTTCATTAAGGATTTTTCATCTGTAAATAATTAATTAAATAAGTTTAAATTGATGTGTTAATATATTTATCAAAAATTTGGATTAAAGAAGGCGTTGTCCTATGCTGAGTTACTTTTCCCATTTTTGTTGTTATTTTTGAGGTTTTATATACATTGTGTGGAGCCTTTGGCTATTTGCTGTGAAATTAATTGATTTTGTTGTATCTTTGAAATTAGTTGTGGCCTATGGGAAATTTATGATATGAATTATTGTATTGTGTTATTGTGATAATACTCCGTGTAAATTGTTGTATAATTTGGGTTATTGTTATGCGGTGTATAAGGGTGGCATTGATATTATGTGGGTATAAGGGTGGCTATTATTATGGAGTGATATGGGTGGCTATAGGAGAGATAAGGGTGGCTATTGTCAGGGATGATATGTGATGATGTGGGATTATTGTGTTGGTGATTTTTATATGATGTGATTTTCCTAGTGTTTAATGTCATCTCTTGTGCTACTTGTTTTGTTGTTTCGGTAAACTTGGTAATAGACTGAGTCATGTTGAATTTGTGTGCCTGTAGCTATTGCCGGGCGATATATATTATTGGCATGTGCGTTGTCTGTTCGGTTATGAAAGAAATGTGAGGTGCCGGGGAAATATGATGATTTTATTATTCGCACGTGAGTTGTCCGTGCGGTTATGAAAGAAATATGGGCACGAGGTGCCTGTGAAATATGATATTTTTTTATTGGTACGTGAGTTGTCCGTGCGGTTGTGATAAAAATATGGGCATGAGGTGCCGTGAAAATATGAAAGTGGGTTGAGACCCGTAATTTTTATGATTGTGAAATGAGGTGTCACATGGTGAATTGTATTTGAAAGAATTATATTCGAAAGACTTTATTTGAAATAATTATATTCTAAAGATTTTACTTGAAAGGAATTATATTTGAAAGATATTTATTTGAAAGAATTACGATTGAAAGATATTTATTTGAAAGAATGATATTCGTAAGATATTTATTTGAAGGAAGTATATTCGAGATATATTTAATTGAAAGGATTATATTCTAAAGATTTTTATTCGAAAAACTTATAGATAAAAGATGTATATTTTGAAGGACTTGATTAATTGGTTGTTCTTGTGTTCATTATTCGTTTGGGCAATATTTATGGTGTTCTTGCTGCCTTACTGTTTATATCACTAGTTGATTATTGTTGCTATCACTGCTATTTATTTTCTATTATTTTTGTATGCTATATTTTACAGGTTATTAGACTAGTGGGTGTCTTGACTGTACCTCGTCACTACTCCACCAAGGTTAGTCTTGATACTTACTGGGTGCCGACTATGGTGTACTCATACTACACTTCTGCACATTGTTTTGCAAAGCCAGGTACTAGAGATATTGGACTCGAGCAGAGTTAGTATGTCGATCGCAAGGATTCAAGGTAGAGTTGCTTGGTCATCACAGTCCCTTGGAGTCTTGTCATTTTATTGTACTATTAATTATTATTCGAACAATATTGTATATTCGATCCTTGATATCATTTCATGTATTCAGTTAGAGTTCGTGACTCAGTATCACAAGTCTTGGGAGGTTGTTATAATTATTTCCGTTGTTGGTTTCGATTATCTATATAAAAAAAATGGCTTGAATTGTTATTAAAATCGGCTTACATAGTCTTAGAGACTAAGTGCCATCACGATGCATGTGGTGGGATTTTGGATCGTGACAAGTTGGTATCAGAGCTCTAGGTTCATAGGTTCTACGAGTAACGAACGAGTTTAGTAGAGTCTTGCAGATCGGTATGAAAACATTTGTACTTCTCTTCGAGAGGCTACATAAATATTAGGAAAATCTCCACTTGTTTCATTTTTTTAGTGCAAGTTTGTTGATTTTGGAGTTTGAGCCTTTGTATCTTTATTCTCTCACAGATGGTGAGGACACGTGCTACCGGGTCAGTTGAGCAGACACCCGTGCATTCTACTAGGGCCGCAAGAGGCCGGTGCCGAGGTAGAGGCCGGTGCCGAGGTAGAGGCCGAGGAAGGGCACGTGCCGCACCTAAAGCATCTATCAGAGCATCAGTTGAGGAGCCACCAGTAGCTCCGGTTGGGGGACAAGTACCAGAGACACCTTTTGTTACCCCCGGACTTCAGGAGACCTTAGTATAGTCCTGAATATATTTGGAACATTAACTCAGGCGGGATTGATTTCCGTTTCACCAAATATTTGACAGATTGGGGGAGGAGTTCAGACTCCTATCGCCCGTACTCCCGAGCAGTAGGTACATATTGGTCAGGTTCCGGGTATAGTACCAGTACAACATGTTATTCCGGTTTAGCCTGAGTTTAGGCCAGAGGCATCAGAAGAATAACAAAAGAGAATTGAGAGATTTAAGAGGTATAGTCCACCTACCTTCAGTGGCATAGCTACAGAGGATGCCCAGGGATTTCTAGAAAAGTGTCACCGTATTCTCCTCACCATGGGTATTGTGGAAGTGAGTGGAGTTGCCTTTACTACATTTCAGCTGTCAGGAGCAGCGTATCAATGGTGGCAAGCTTATGAAGAGGGCAGACCAGCCGATGCAATACCGCCAACTTGGGCTCAGTTTTCGGAAATGTTTTTTCAAGAGTTTGTTCCCCAGACTCTCCTGAATGTGTGGTGGACAGAGTTTGAACGGTTGCGTCAGGGCACCATGACAGTGTCAGAATATGCTATCAGGTTCAATAAGTTAGCCCGTCATGCACCTATCTTGGTTCCTACAGTTAGAGAGTGAGTCCGTAGATTCATCGAAGGGCTCGATTATGATTTTAAAATATGTATGGCTCGAGAGTTGCAGACTAACATTCCCTTTCAGTAAGTAGTAGAGATTGCCAGAATGTTAGAACGTGTTCGAAGTGAGGAAAGAGAGTCTAAGGAGTTCAAAATATCTCGGAACTCTAGAGGATTCACTGAATTATACTCTGCAGCTATGACTCATCATGGCAGAGGCTCGGGCAGTTGGTCAGTCTAATCCGCAATTCAGAGTACTCGTAGTGCTCCAGTTAATACCTTTAATGTACCACCGACACGAGGTTCTTATAGTGGTTGTTCCAATTATCTGGCACAGACTCAGTATGAATAGCCGCGACCTCAGAGGGATTGTTATGAGTGTGGTGATACATCATAAGAGATTGTCCCAGACACGGGAGAGGTGAATTTCATCAAAACATTCATGCTACATGCTTTATTCCAATTAATATTATCACGACCCAAAATCCATTAAAGGTCGTGATGGCATCGGACACCACTGTCAGGCAAGCCAAAAACAAATACTAAATTTGGTTCTCATTTAAATATGTTTGAAGTCATATTTTCCTTCAATTAAATAGTAAAAGATGGAATTCACAGTGTAAATAATAATAGTTTTAACAATTTTAATACAGAACAACCCATAATTACCCCAAAACCTGGTGTCACAAGTGTATGAGCATCAACTAGGAATGTAAAATAAAATACAGCATCTGTCCGGAATACAAATTTGGACAGGAGAAATATAAAAATACTCTGAAGGAGACTCTGTCGGCTGCGGGTCGTAATATAGAATGCAACTCACATAAGTCCCCGCATGCATACACGCCTCTACTCTCACAAGGCCACTAGTCACATATGTACCTGTACAAAAATATGCAGCAAGTGTAGTATGAGTACGTAATCAACGTGTACCTAGTAAGTATCTAGCCTAACCCCGGATGAGTAGTGATGAGGGGTCAACATCGACACTCACTAGTGATCCAATAACATCAGGTACAATAAAGAGGTAACTGTGTTTTGTTTCTCATTTTCTGAGGAAGGTTCATAACATCTTTTCGGTTGTTTAATTAGTCACGTGGATTGAGCAGTTCTTTCCAGAGTTCGTTTTTCCTTATGTATCACATTCGAGGTTGTAGCTTATTGGCACATTGTGGCATCATATGAGACTTTTGGCAGTGTGTGAGGTGGCTTATTGCTTGAGCAGCTTGTACTGGGTGAGACGAGATTATTGGACTTGGGATAAATGCGATCAGATTTATATGAGGCACATTAAAGAGTAAAAATCGATATTCAGTCCAGAATGAGGTAATGGTTCTTGTCGGGAGGAGAGACTCAATGAATTGTGATTCGGCAGGTGGTTATGAGTTTATACACATCTTTTCTATCGTGGCAGTATTGCGAGAGTTGAAACGGGACTTATATGCTCCATGAGGTGTGTTGTGGGCATCAGATTCGTGGAATTTTGGCTATTATTTTCAGAGAATGTTATTACGGTCATGTGAATAACATGGTGCATGATGTGAATTCGGTAACAGTATACAATCATGTATTAGTACATCGTGTAGTGATTGACACGGTGTTCGTATGTTGGGAACAAACCTGGTACAGAATTTCAGATGTTGGAATTTGGCTCTAAGGATAATTTGACTAAATAAAATGGGTAATCTTCAAATCTTCTCGAGCTAATATGCTCAACTAAGTTGTGGTAGCACGGGTAGGTGTACGAGGTGTTAAACAATGATTTCGGACAACTCCAGAGCAGTTCTTAGCACATTCGAGGACGAACGTATGTTTAAGTGGGAGAGAATGTCACGACCCGACCGGTCGTTTTGAGCTCTAGTGCATTTTTAGCGGTTTGAGGCCATGATCAACTTTACTTCAAGTATTATGACTTGTACGCGTGGTCGGAATTGAATTTCGGGAAGTTCAGAATTGATTTGGAAAGAAAATTCTCATTTCGAAAGCTTTAAGTTTGAAAACTTGACCAAGGTTTTACTTTTGAGTAAATGACCTCGGAATTGAGATTTAAATGTCCAATAGGTTCATATGATGATTTCGGACTTGGACGTATGTCCGGATCAGATTTTGGGTGAACCGGAAGCATTTCGGTGCTTATTATGGAAAGTTAGTATTTTGAAAGAATTTCATAAATTTGGGTTGAAGTGAATTTTAATGTTATCGTTGTCTGTTTGGGATTCCAAGTCTGGGAATAGCTCAGTATTGTGATTCGGGTATTGGGAGCGCGTCCGGAAGTGGATTTTGAGGTCCGTAGGTCATTTTGTTGTCATTTGGCAAAAATTAGAAATTTGAAGGTTTTTGAGATGTTTGACCGTAAGTGGACTTTTTCATATCGGGATCGGATTCCGATTCTGGAAGTTGGAATAGGTCCGTAATGTTGAATGTGACTTGTGTGATAAATTTGAGGTCAATCAGACGTGATTTGATAGGTTTCGGCATCGAATGTAAAAGTTTGAAGTTCTAAAGTTCATTAAGCTTGGAATGGGGTGCGATTCATGAATTCGACATTGTTTGATGTGATTTGAGGCCTCGAACAAGTTAGTGTTATGTTTTTAGACTTGTGTGGCAGTTTGGTTTGGAGCCTCGGGGGCTCGGGTGAGTTTCAGAGTGTTTTGTTAAGAAGTTGGATTGATGGTTCTGGTATGATCGCAACTGCGATGTTTTGGTCGCAAATGCGACCATCGTATTTGCGAGGCAGTGTTCGCATTTGCGAACCTGGGCTGCTGAGGGAATGGATCGCATTTGTGACAATATGGTCGCTTTTGCGAAGCCTGAAGAGTTTGCATTTGTGAACTTTGTATCGCATTTGCGATGAAGGCCAGCTCTGTCAGGGGTCGCATTTGCGATGCTTTCTTCACATTTGCGAACCCCTTGTCGCAAATGCGACATCTACGACTGGAGCCAAGGCCTTTTTATTCCGAGACTTAGCTCATTTCCCTCATTTCCCACTTGGACTTGGGCGATATTTGAGAGCATTTTGAGAGGGGGTTCCATCACCATCAAGAGGTAAGTGATTTCTTCTAGTTGCGAGTTAAATACAAGGTTTATATGTGGATTTACAAGAATAGATATAGGGAAGTGTACTCAACATCACACTGTTGCGGCGTGAAACCCAATCCACACATGATACCATTGTGGCGTGCAACCTGATCCAACCACGATACTCGTGGCGGCTTGCCACCCGATCCAAACAATGTACCCGTGGCGGCGTGCCACCCGATCCACACATAATAATCTATAAGGAAATACTTACCAAGCTAAAATGCTCATACCTGCAATATACCCGAATGCCAACCACAAGCACGCGAAGTGCATAATACAAATCCTTGGGAGACGGATAGCGCCATACACTACGAAACTCAAGCACAACCAAGGTGCAATAAATGACCTACACCTCGAGAGCCATCCTGCTCATATAACACCACAAACTAAACGGGATCTCAATACGAGTGCGAATAATTAAACCACCTCACAACCCATCTGGCATAATATAGATTATACGGAATAGCTGACGACAGAAATAACATCTAAGGCACGAAGACTCCTCCGTAAACAATGCTAAGTTAAAATGAACACATCCGGCCTGACATAGAGCCCACATTCATATTTAGATCTATCCACGGACCTCAAGCCGATTCTGACTGTAACGTACTGGGCTACTAACCTTTCAAGGATCCACACTAACCCTTTTTCCCATGACACACAAGAACAACGTATAATCCGGAACAAACATCCACAGTTCGCAACCAAATGAATAGAGCGCCTCCCAAGCATAAACTCTCATATTAGCGATAGTACCATAATCTCCATACTTGGTTTCAATCTTCAACCAATAAAGTAACTATATGTCACACTTATACCATCTTCCCATGGGATACGCACCCACGACCTTCCGCACCAGGTAACAGGTCCGCACATCCATACCACCGGCCATACTAATGTTGTAAAGAAAATCGGGAATCCTCAAATCAGTACACAAGACCTCTTACACATGCCACCAATCTCAGGTGATGCTAAAGACAATACCACCTTGCTCTAAATATCTGAATTCTCTTCCTGCTCATCCGAGCTTGTTACATTCTTGTCAACACCGAACCGCAACCTTGACCTTAGCTTCAAATTCTCATACCGCTCATTGCACTTAACATGCTAATAGGCGAGAGTACAATAATTTCATCATAACTCCTGAACCACTAATATGGTACACACTTCATCATATAAAAAACTTTTACTTAGCTCATCTCAGAAGAACCAAGGCAACACGCAACTAAATTCCCATAACCATAGAAAATACAAATCCTCAAGTAGTGGTCTAAACCACCATGACTCTTACGGGATCCATCTACACATAACATGCCATAATACTCGAATGCCCAAAATAAAATCCATTATGGCGGCTGTCAAACCTCGCATGCACCGCCACAAATCATATGTATAACTTAATACGCTGAAGGGACTGATCATTGCCACCATCATGCCAATTCAACCATTGCTAACCGATCCGACTTCTTCTAATTTACTATGGATTTTCCTTAGTAATAATAATAACCCCATTCAAAACATAACGAACCCAAATCCGCACTTATCCTGAGTGACCAAATTTCACGAGACCACGTTGTCTCAAAACCCACGAACCCTCTCATACCCTCCTTGCGCGCATATTCGCATCTTCAACTAGTAAACCTATTCTGATAATTCCTCTATGAATCCGAAGTTACTTTCTCCCATTCCTCCAATGCTACACCGTATACTGAAGGTAACATAGAACACTCCAAGCCCCTTTTTCATAATCCGCTGCAAAAGCTCGATACTTAACCACATTACGAACTCGAAATACTTAGGCACCACACTTTAACTTTTGAATCCACTAGGACCGTTGTTGAGAGTCACCCACTCTGGCTTAGTTCCGAATATAATCAACCCCAAGGCTCTGCTAGCACATGAACGCCATCTCAAAGAAGCACCCGGCTGGATCACCTTCCTTGTAACTCACCTCTACACGAAGCATAAATCCTGACTCTTCCCAAAGCCTGAACATGAATCGATAAATCCAATTTATAGGACACATTCCTCGAATCCTTTTGCTCAAATTACCACTGATGTTTTTTTTCCTTAGTCGTAATGACCCACCAATACACTGATAACCAGAAACCGCACAAGTTGACAACTACGCAATCCAATCATAGATGGTGGAGCTCTCCCACTTAGCTTGAAGCTACAATTACATAACACCCGGACCCTCCAAGGTTCCTTCTTCCCCACTGACATCAGATAAAAGTCCAACAAGGCATTCCAACTTGAAGACATGTTGCATCTAAATAAAAGCCATGGTCCTAGTCACTGCACATCACGACTCACAAATTGCTCTAAGCTTCCCTGAAGGTATGTGGCTATCCTACCACGGAACCTATATGCTACTTTGCCACTCTCCCACTTTGGTCAAACTCTCTCCTTTAAGAAACTCCTCGACTCCTACTTTTCACACTTGACCTCCTAACAAATCAACCACCGCAAGACATCTCCCACATGTACTTTCTCATCCTTCACTGCCTAATTGTTGCCTTCAATCAATATCTATCTCTGTAGCACTTGAACCAATAGATCGCTACCAACATTAAACCTCCCCAAAGATCATCTTCCTTGAGCCTGGAACACCGATTCAATCCTGAACCACCGCACACTGTGATCTCTGATAGCCGCTTCCCCGACACTATTTCACAATACCCTGCCCTGAAGAAATATTGATGAAGACCATAACACCGGCGAACTTAACACATTCATCAATGGGGTTGGCAAATGCGACCTTCGCAAATGTGAAGAAAGCATCGCAAATGCGATCCCTGATAGAGTTGGCCTTCATCACAAATGCGATACAGAGTTCGCAAATGCAAACTCTTCAGGCTTCGCAAAAGCGACCATATTGTCGCAAATGCGATCCCTGATAGAGTTGGCCTTCATCACAAATGCGATACAGAGTTCGCAAATGCAAACTCTTCAGGCTTCGCAAAAGCGACCATATTGTCGCAAATGCGATCCCTGATAGAGTTGGCCTTCATCACAAATGCGATACAGAGTTCGCAAATGCAAACTCTTCAGGCTTCGCAAAAGCGACCATATTGTCGCAAATGCGATCCATTCCCTCAGCAGTCGAGGTTCGGAAATGCGAACACTACCTCGCAAATGCGATGGTCGCATTTGTTACCAAAACATCGTAATTGCAATCATACCAGAACCAGCAATCCAACTTCTTAACAAAACACTCTAAAGTCACTCTGAAACTCACCCGAGCCCCCGGGGCTCCAAACCAAACACCCACACAAGTCTAAAAACATAACATAAACTTGTTCGAGGCCTCAAATCACATCAAACAATGTCGAATTCATGAATCGCACCCCATTCCAAGCTTAATGAACTTTAGAACTTCAAACTTCTACATTCGATGCCGAAACCTATCAAATCACGTCTGATTGACCTCAAATTTATCACACAAGTCACATTCGACATTACAGACATATTCCAACTTCCAGAATCAAACCCTGATATCAAAAATTCCACTTCCGGTCAAACATCTCAAAAACTTTCAAATTTTTAATTTTTGCCAAATGACAACAAAATGACCTACGGACCTCAAAATCCACTTTCGGACGCGCTCCCAATACCAGAATCACGATACAGAGCTATTCCCAAACTCATAATCCCAAACGGACATTAATAACATTGAAATTTACTTCAACCCAAATTTATGAAATTCTTCCAAAATACCAATTTTTCATAATAAGCACCAAAATGCTCCCAGGTCACCCAAAATCCGATCCAGACATACGTCCAAGTCCGAAATCATCATAGGAACCTACTGGAACTTTTTATTCCTGATTCTAAGATCGTTTACTCAAAAGTCCAACCTTGATTAATTCTTCAAACTTAAAGCTTTCGAAATGAGAAGTTTCTTTCCAAATCAATTCCGAACAGCCCGAAATTCAATTCTGACAATGTGTACAAGTCATAATACCTAAAGTGAAGCTGCTCATGGCCTCAAACCACCGAACGACGAGCTAGAACTCAAAACGACCGGTCGGATCATTACAAATGCTCCACGTGCACAGCGAGTTGTGGAGGACACGCGGGTAGAGGGATCCCAAGAGGAGGATGCCCGACCCATTGATATAATTGCTATGAATTAGCTGAGGCCGATACACTAGATGGTATCGTTACAGGTATGATTTAATTTATAATAAAAGGAGCAGTATTCTTATTTTGATTCGATTCCGATTATCGAGGTGAGAACTCCGTTCATGCTCATTATATGGTGGATTTGTGAATTTGGACTCCACTCCCATTTTTATCTATGTTGGAAGATTTGATGGTGTTAGCCCTTGTCTATCATTTTTGTTTTGTACATTATTACGGGCTATGAGTCCAAAAATAACTTTTTATTTCTCACTAAAGTGGGTTTTGATATAATTTAGGGATAATTGATTACAATTTTGTAAATTATATGCCCTACCGGTATGGGGGTTCATTATGCGTTGTGAAATTGTTTCACGGAATTTATTAAAAAATAAGAAAGAAAATAAATGAAAAATTTCAGTTGCCACAATGTGCAAAGTACTCGTGATTCACAATTGAGGATGGGATCCTCACGCGGTTTATTGTGATTTGATATGTTTAAACTGGACGGCGTGCTGCGGTGGAAGTTATATCAGGATGAGATCCTTGTGGTTAAATTCATATGTTTTAAATTCTCTCTTTGTGAAATTTAATTTGTACTATAGTACTGATAGGAAGTCATGCCTGTTATGCTTATTTGATAATTCTTGTATGTGTTTCTGTGCATAATTAGCCATATTTGTGCTATAATTATTGAGTTTTATCTTACGAGGTGAGTGCCTAGGTGGCGTTAAATGTGACTCGTTAATTCGGGTAAATTGCTGTCAGTATTACAAAAATTTGAAACGAGGGTTTAATTAATATAAGGTTAATTAAGGATGCTGGAATTAGTTATGAACAACTATTATGACCAGAGATGTGGTTATGGGCATACGTATGACACGTGCGTAGGCACGAGTTGCTACAGCCGGTTGAGACTAATACCGTATGTTGATGTGAAAATTAGGTCTTTCGAAAATGTTTGGAGTGTAAGAAATGGATTTTAAATTTTATAAATGTGGATAAAAGAAATAATATCAACTGGGATGGTGTTGTCGGACCCATATTAAATTTGCGGGACATAGAATCACCCGCGAGTATGTGTGTAAGAATACACTCAATAATTTAATATCCTCAAAAAGATTCTTGGCACGTCCGAGGACGAACGTATGTTTAAGAGGGGGAGAATGTAACGACCCAACTTGTCATTTTATGAATTAACGCCCCGTTCAGTGACTTAAGGTCCCGAGAAACTTCGTAATATGTATTATGATTTGTGTGTGTGGTCGAGTTTGGTTTTTGGAAGGTTCGAAATTTAATTGGAAGAACAATCATTAAATTTTGAAGCTTAAATGAAAATAGTTGACCGGAGTTTAACTTTTGAGAAAACGACTTTGTAATAGGATTTTGATGATGTCAATAACTTCGTATGGTGATTTCGGACTTAGGCATATGTCCGGATGTTGATTTGGAGGTCCCTAGGTCGTTTCGACGTAAATTGGAGAAAATAGGAAAATGGAATTTGGAAGTTTGACTGTGAGTTGACTTTATCGATATCAGGGTCGGAATCTGATTCCGGAAGTTGGAATAGGTTCGTAATGTCATTTATGACTTGCGTGCATAATTTGAAGTCAATCGGAGTTGTTTCAATATAAATCGGCATCGATTTCGGAATTTGGAACTTCATAGTTCATAGGCTTGAATTTGGGTTGCGATTCGTAGGATCAAGGTAGTTTTGATGTAGTTATGTGTGATTTATGGCCTTGAGTAAGTCCGTATTATGTTATGAGACTTGTTGGCATATTCGAACGAGGTCCCGAGTGGTTCGGGTGAGTTTTGGGGTGGTTTCTTACCACTTTTAGGTCTTTTGGAATTGCTGCTAACTGGTGTCGGAAGTGTGCTATGCGATCGCGGAGTTCTGAGATGCTATCACCCAGAGTAAAGTGCAATCCAGGCCTTGTGAATTGCGATCGCGGAAGGAAGGGCCGCGATAACGTAGAAGGAAATTCTGTTGCACAGACCTAATTTTGGAAGCTTATATATTACAATCTATAAGGAATTTGGCAATGATCCAAAAAAAAGGTTGTAGCCCTTTGGGTCTAGTTTTCCGAAAATCAAACCTTTTTGCATTTGTAGTTGTGTACAAAAAGTTATGATTGATATATTACATGCTATCTGTGAAGAGTTTGGAAATCGCGAAGAAGAACTTGCTGCTACATAGGGCTGACTTTGGAAGCTTATATCTCGCAATCTATAAGGAATTGAGAGATGCTCAAAACATGAAAGTTGTATCCCTTGATGTCTAGTATTCCTAAATTTAAACCATTTGTCATTTGGAATACTATACAAAAGGTTATGGCTATTATACTACATGTTATCTAAGAAGAGTTTGGGAAGAGGTAATAGAATTTGTTCATCGCGATCGTGGGACAATGGCCGCGATCGCATAGAGTAAAATTGTTCTGGAAATATTTTATGCTTCGCGATCACAAAGAATTTTCTGCGATCGCGAAAGGTAAATCCCTGGACAGAACATATATTCGGGATTTGGTCAATTTCTTCATTTTTGGAGTTTTAGAGCTTGGTTTTGGACGATTATGGAAGGATTTTGTCACGACCCAAAATCCCACCACAGGCGTCGTGATGGAACTTAGTCTCAAAGACTAGTTAATCCGTTTACAACTACATTTAAAGCCTTTTTAACATTTAATTTAATACAAGCGTCAAAACCAATAGCGAAATATTTAAACAACCTTCCAGGACTGGTAATACTGAGTCATGAACTCTAACTGAATATATGAAAGGATCTCAAGGATCGAATACTCAATATTGTTTGATTAATAATTAACAGTACAATAAAATGAAAAGACTCCAAGAGACTGTGACGACCAAGCAGCTCTACCTTGAATCCTTGCGATCACACTCAAACTCTGTCCGAGTCCGATATCTCCAATATCTGGCTCTGCACAAAAATGTCCAGAATTAAAGTATGAGTACACCACAGTCGGTACCCAGTAAGTATCAAGACTAACCTCAACGGAGTAGTGACGAGGTACAGTCAAGTCCCTCAGTAATCTAATAATCTGTGCAATATAGTGTATAACAACAATCCACCAGTGATAAACATAGTAGGGCAACAAGAACACCATAAATATTGTTCAACAAATAATGAATACAAGTGCAACCAATTAATCAAGTCCTTCAAATATAAATCTTTCGCCTATATGTTTTTCAAATAATAATCTTTAGGATATAATACTCACCAATAAATATATTTCGAATATAATTCTTTCAAATAAATCTCTTTCAAATATAATTCTTTCAAATAAATCTCTTTCAAATATAATTCTTTCAAATAAATCTCTTTCAAATATAATTCTTTCAAATAAATCTCTTTCAAATATAATTCTTTCAAATAAATCTCTTTCAAATATAATTCTTTCAAATAAATCTCTTTCAAATATAATTCTTTCAAATAAATCTCTTTCAAATATAATTCTTTCAAATAAATCTCTTTCAAATATAATTCTTTCAAATAAATCTCTTTCAAATATAATTCTTTCAAATAAATCTCTTTCAAATATAATTCTTTCAAATAAATCTCTTTCAAATATAATTCTTTCAAATAAATCTCTTTCAAATATAATTCTTTCAAATAAATATCTTTCGAATAAAAGTCACCCTGTGACACTTCATTTCATAATTATAAAATACGGGTCTCAATCCACTATAATATTTCCATAGCACCCCGTGCCAATTTTTCTATCACTACCGCATGGACAACTCACGTGTCAATATCATCATCATTTACTCACAGCACCCCGTGCCCACATTACATATCACAACTGCACGGACAATTCACGTGTCAATGTCATCATTATTTACTCACGGCACCTCGTGCCAACATTTTATTTCATAATCCGCCGGGCAATAGCCAGAGTCTCCCAATTTCAACATAGATCAGTCTCTTATTTATTTTACCAAAACAACAAGACAAATTGCACAAGATATAAAAATAAACACAAGAAAAATCACAACATCACATGAAAATTACCGACGTAATAACTCAACATCATCACGTATCATCCCTGACAATAGCCACACTTATCTCTCCTATAATAGCCTCCCTTATCACTCTGCCCTGACAATATCAAAAGCCACCCTTATCACTCCTATAGCCACCCTTATCGCTCTGCATAATAACCACCCTTATCGCTCCGTCCAGACAATATCCCAACATACATAACCACAGTGAAATGTCACCCTTATACCCACATAATATCATCAGTGAAATGACACCCTTATACCCATATAATATCATCAGTTAAATGTCACCCTTATATCCTCATAATAATAACTCAAATCACACAACAATTTACACGAAATATTAACACGACAACACAACACAATTAATTCCTATCACAATTTGCCCAACGACCACAACTAATTCCAGTGGTATAGTAAAATCAATACATTTTCTCAAAACATAGTCCAAGGTCCACACAACGTATATAAAACCTCAAAACAATCAACAGAGATAGAAAATACTCAATATAGGGCAACACCTTCATTAATCCAAATTCTTGATAATTATATTAACGCCTCAGTCTAAACTTATTTCATTAATTATTTGCAGATGGAAAATCCATAATATAATTATTTCCAGGAAATATCAATCAACAAACTCACGGAATTCACATAAATATTCAAGTAACAATCACATCAAATTGTCATATAAAAACAAATTCAGCAAACGAGACTTGAGGCATGGCAAATAGATGATTTAATAAATGCCAACAATTATCCAATTTACTACACAATAATGCCTAAGACTTTAACCCAATAACTTTTGCACATATAAGCCTGAGTACGTACTCGTCACCTCGCGTACATGGCGTTTCATATTTCACAAATGGCACATAAGACTCGATGCCTAAGGGGTAATTCCCCCACTCAAGGTTAGGCAAGATACTTACCTTTTTGAAGTTATATCGATATTCAAAAATCGTCTTCTTGCTTGAATTGGCCTCCGGACCGCTCAAATCTATCCACATTAATTGTATAACATCATTAAAATTCATTGGAAAATATTCTGGATAATAAAACGTCGACTTAAGAGTTTATTCTAAAGAGCCATCAAAAGTCAATGTGGTGCCTGCCTCTCGGAACCCGACGTTAGTTTTACGAAATTCGAACACACATTCCGATACGAGTTCAACCATACCTATTTTATCGAATTCCAATGACAAATCGTCCTCTAAATCTTGAATTTTTGTTTCTGAAAGATTTTGCAAAAATCTCAATTTCTTCCATCAAAACTCGAATACAACGATAAATATAACCATGAATTTATAATATATAATCGCTTTCGGGTATACAATACTTACCTAGATGATTTTCTTGAAAAATCCACGAAGCATCGCTCAAAACCGAGCTCTACAACTCCAAAAATGATAAAAATGGCTAACCCTCGAAATAGAGTACTTTTATGTTCTCCCCAGGTGTTTGTACATCGCGATCGAGGAAGAACTAATGCGACCACAAAGAATAAAATGGATACTGCCTCAAAATGTACTATGCAATCGCTGAATGATGCATGCGATCACGTAGAAGAAATAATACTGCCCACAAAAGGGCTCTACACGAACGCGGAAGGAGGGAGTGCGAACGCGATGAAGCAAAATTCAAAGGTTTGCGATCACGAACCTTACTGTGCGAACGTGATGAAGAAAAATATGGTACGTCAACAATACACTATGCGATCGCGTGAGATAGCATGCGATCACAGAGGAGAAGAGGAGCTGTTACAATTGGGCTATGCGAACGCGGGCAGAGAGGTGCGAACGCGGAGAAGAAAAAGGCACTCTTCCGCGATCGCAGACTGGCCAATGTGAACGCAAAGAAGGAAAATGGTCAGTCCCCCAAATAGCCTTCATTATCGCGCCTTCACCTACGCGATCGCATAGAAGCGAACACCAGATATCAGAACAGCCATCCAAAACAAGAGAAAATGACCTGTAGCCCATCTGAAACGCACCCGAGACCTTCGGGACCTTAACCAAATATACCAACACGTCCCAAAATACAATACAAACTTAGTCAAGGCTTCCAACCACATCAAACAATGCTCAAATTATGAATCACACATTGAATCGAATTATGAGTTGTCAAATCTTCCAACTTATATATTTTGCGCCGAAACGTATCAAATCAATCCGGAATGACTTCAAATTTCTCACACAAGTAATAAATTATATAACTAAGCTATTATAATTTCGGGAATCGAATTTCGACCTCGTTATCAAATATTCAACCTTCGGTCGAACTTTCCAAAATCTTCTATTTTCCAACTTTCGCCAAAATGCATCGAATTGTCCTACGGACTTCCAAATCCAAATCCGGACGCACGCCTAAGTCTGAAATCACCATACGAAGATATTGGCACCATCTAAATTCCATTCCAGAGTCGTTTCTCAAAAGTCAAACTTCGGTCAACTCTTTTCATTTCAAGCTTCAAAATGAGAATTGTTCTTTTAATTTAATTCTGAATCTTCCGAAAATGAAACTCAACCACACCCGCGTGTCGTAATACATAGTACGAAACTGCTCGAGACCTTTAGTCACTGAACAGGGCATAAATTCTTAAAATGACAAGTCGGGTCGTTGCATTCACCCCCTCTTAAACATACGTTCATCCTCGAACGTGCCAAATATTATTCTGATGACATTAAACTACTGAGAGTATTATTTCACACATACTCACGGATGATTCTATGTCACCGTAAATTTAGAAGGATCCGACAACACCATCTCAGTGGATATTATTTCTTTTATCCACACTTATAAGATTTAAAGCCAATTCCTTACACTCCAATCAATTTCAAATGCCTGATTTTTTTCACATCAACACATGGTATTAGTCTTAACCGGCTGTAGAAACTCGTGCCTACGCACACATCATACGTATGTCCATAACCACATCTCTGGTCATAATAGCTGTTTATAATTAATTTCAGCATCCTCAATTAATCTCATATTAACCAAAATGTCATATGATTGTTTTTTTGCAACATTGACGGCAACACGCGAGGCATGAAGACCTCATAATAATTTATCCGAATTAACGAGTCACATTTAATGCCACCTGGCACTCACCTTATAGGCTAAAACTCAATGTTTACAGCACGAATATGGCTAAATATGCACAGAAACATATAAAAGAATTATCAAATAAGCCTAACGGGTATGATTCACTATTAATACTATAATATAAATTTAATTTCACAATTGGAGAATTTAAACTCATAAAGTTTTCACCATAAGGACCTCATCCTTATATAACTTCCAATGCGGCTTGTAGCCCAGTTTAAATATTTCACATCATATAAAAATAAGAGGATCTCGTCCTCAACTCCGAATCACAAGTATTTTGCACATTGTGCCAACTGAAATTTTCAATTTCCTTTCTTTCTTATTTTCAATAAATTTCGTTAATAATTTTCACAACACATAATGAACCCCCATACCAATAGGGCATATAATTCATAAAATTGAAATCAATTATTCCGAAATCACATCGAAACCTACTGTAGTGAGTAATAGATAGTCACTTTTGGACTTATAGCCCTCAATAGTGTACAAAAATAAAAATGATAGACACGGGCCAACATAATCAAATCTCCCAACATGGATAAACATATAAGTGGGTCACAAAATTAAGAAGCTCACCCATAAGCGGAGCATAATAAGAGGACTCACCTCAATATTCAGAACCAAATCAAATTAAGGAAAAATATCCTTTTATAACAAATCAAGATCATACCTGTAACGAGACCATCTGGTGTAGTGTTCTTAGAGACATCATAGCAAATATATCAAAGGGTTGGGCCTCCCCCTCTAGGGCGCCCTCTACCCGCCTGTCCTCCACCTCTAACTAGCTGTGCACGTGGGGTAGTAACTTCATTGGGGCCCGTAGCCTGAGTGTTCTGATAAAATCCACCCCTCCCAAGTCTAGGACAATCTCTCATGATGTGCCTAGTATTACCACACTCATAACAACCCCTCTGAGGTCGCGGCTTCTCGTACTGAGTTTGAGCCGGATAACTGGAATAACCCCTGTAAGAATTTCGTGTCGGTAGTGCACTATAAGAACTTACTGGAGCACCCTGAGTAATCTGATGTGCGGACTGAGCTGGACGACTGCTCGAGCCTCTGCCATAATGGGTCATAGCTTAAGAGTAAAAACACAATACCCATGGTGCGGAGAATACGGTGATACGTTTCTAGAAATCCCTGAGCATCCTCAGTAGATGTGCCACTTAAAGTAGGTGGACTATACCTCTTAAATCTCTCTAGTCTCTTTTGTTCTTCTTTTGATGCCTCTGGCCTGACCTCAGGCTTAACCGGAATAACAGGTTGTACCGGTACTATACCTGGAACATGTCCAATGTGAACTCGCTGATCCAAAATACGGGCGGTAGGAGTCTGAGTTACTCCCCCAATCTGTGAAATATTTGGTGCAACAGAGATCAATCTCGTCTGAGTAAATGTACCAAACATATTCTAGAACTATGCTAAAGTCTCCTAAAATCCGGGGGTAACAACAGGTGCTTCTGGGACCTGTTCCCCAACTGGAGCAACTGGCGGTTCCTCAATGGCCCCTCTAACTGATGTTCTAGCTATGACACGTGCCCTTCCTCGGCATGTACCTCGGCCCCGGCCTCTTGCGGCCCTAGCAGTATGTGCGGGTACCTGCTCAGCTGACCCGGTAGTACGTGTCCTCACCATCTGTGAGAAAATAGAGATACAAAGGCTCAAATTCTAGAATACAATATGAGTGAAAGAAGTGGAAATTTTCTAACAGTTCTGTAGCCTCTCGAAGATAAGTACAGACGTCTCCGTACCGATCCACAAGACTCTACTAGACTCGTTCGTGACTCATAGAACCTATGAACCTAGAGCTCCGATACCAACTTGTCACGACCTAAAATCCAACCACAGGAGTCGTGATGCACTTAGTCTTAAAGACTAGGTAAGCCGATTACAATTACATTTAAAGCCATTTCTTTTTTTACATATAATTTAATACAAGCATCAAAACCAACAACGGAAATATTTAAACAACCTTCCAAGACTCGTAATATTGAGTCACGAACTCTAATTGAATACATGAAAGGATCTCAAGGATCGAATACTCAATACTATTTGATTAATAATTAATAGTACAATAAAATGAAAATACTCTAAAAGACTACGACGACCAAACAGCTCTACCTTGAATCCTTGCGATCACACTCTAACTCTATCCGAGTCCGATATCTCCAATACCTGGATCTGCTAAAAAATATGCAGAAGTGTAGTATGAGTACACCACATTCGGTACCCAGTAAGTATCAAGACTAACCTCAGTGGAGTAGTCACGAGGTACAGTCAAGACACTCACTAGTATAATAATATGTGCAATATAGTATACAAAAATAATTAGAAAACAAATAACAATGATGGCAACAACAATCAACCAGTGATATACACAGCAGGGCAACAAGAACACCATAAATATTGCTCAACAAATAATGAATACAAGTGCAACCAATTAATCAAGTCCTTCAAATATAAATCTTTCGCCTATATGTTTTTCAAATAATAATCTTCAGGATATAATACTCTCCAATAAATATATCGAATATACTCCCTTCAAATAAATATCTTTCGAATATAATTCTTTCAAATAAATTTCTTTCAAATATCACAACCCGCTTTCATATTTCCACGGCACCTCATGCCAATTTCTCTATCACAACCACACGGACAACTCACGTGTTAATATCATCATTATTTACTCATGGCACCTTGTGCCCACATTTCATATCACAACTGCACGGACAATTCACGTGCCAATATCATCATTATTTACTCACGGCACCTCGTGCCAACATTTTATTTCATAATCAGCATGGCAATAACCACAGGCTCCCAGTTTCACCATAGATCAGTCTATTATTTATTTTAACAAAACAATAAGATAAATTGCACAAGATATAAAAATAAACACAAGGAAAATCACAATATCACATGAAAATTACCAACATAATAACTCCACATCATCACATATTATCCCTGACAATAGACACCCTTATCTCTTCTATAGCTACCCTTTATCGCTCCTATACTAGCCTCCCTTATCACTCCGCCCTGACAATATCAATAGCCATCCTTATCACTCCTATAGCCACCCTTATCGCTCTGTATAATAACCACCCTTATCGCTCCGTCCAGACAATATCCCAACACACATAACCACAGTAAAATGCCACCCTTATACCCACATAATATCATCAGTGAAATGGCACCCTTATACCCATATAATATCATCAGTTAAATGCCACCCTTATATCCTCATAATAATAACTCAAATCACACAACAATTTACACGAAATATTAACACGACAACACAACACAATTAATTCCTATCACAATTTGCCCAACGACCACAACCAATTCCAATGGTATAGTAAAATCAATACATTTTCTAAACAAATAGCCCAAGGCTCCATACAACGTATATAAAACCTCAAAACAATCAACAGAGATAGAAAATACTCAATATAGGGCAACACCTTCATTAATC
>AWOL01S0011264.1:14022-31755 GCA_000715115.1 Nicotiana otophora | reverse complement strand
AAATTCTTGATAATTATATTAACGCCTCAGTCTAAACTTATTTCATTAATTATTTGCAGATGGAAAATCCATAATATAATTATTTCCAGGAAATATCAATCAACAAACTCACGGAATTCACATAAATATTCAAGTAACAATCACATCAAATTGTCATATAAAAACAAATTCAGCAAACGAGACTTGAGGCATGGCAAATAGATAATTTAATAAATGCAAACAACTATCACATTTACTACTCAATAATGCCTTAGGCTTTAACCCAATAAATTTTGCAGATATAAGGCCGAGTACGTACTCGTCACCCCGCGTATNTAAAACCTCAAAACAATCAACAGAGATAGAAAATACTCAATATAGGGCAACACCTTCATTAATCTAAATTCTTGATAATTATATTAACGCCTCAGTCTAAACTTATTTCATTAATTATTTGCAGATGGAAAATCCATAATATAATTATTTCCAGGAAATATCAATCAACAAACTCACGGAATTCACATAAATATTCAAGTAACAATCACATCAAATTGTCATATAAAAACAAATTCAGCAAACGAGACTTGAGGCATGGCAAATAGATAATTTAATAAATGCAAACAACTATCACATTTACTACTCAATAATGCCTTAGGCTTTAACCCAATAAATTTTGCAGATATAAGGCCGAGTACGTACTCGTCACCCCGCGTATACGACTTTTCACATTTCACAAATGGAACATAAGACTCGATGCCTAAGGGGTAATTCCCCCACTCAAGGTTAGGCAAGATACTTGCCTTTTTGAAGTTATGCCGATATTCAAAAATTGCCTTCTTGCTTAAATTGGCCTCCGGATCGCTCAAATCTATCCAAATTAATTGTATAACCTCATTAAAATTCATTGAAAACAATTCCGAATAATAAAACGTCGACTTAAAATTTTATTCTAACAAGTCAATCAAACGTCAACGCGAGACCCGCCTCTCGAAACTCAACGTAATTTTTACGAAATCCGAACATCCATTCCGCTACGAGTTCAATCATACCAATTTTATTAAATTCCAATGACAAATCATCCTCTAAATCTTGAATTTCCGTTTTTGAAAGATTTTGCAAAAATCTCAATTTCTTCCATCAAAACTCGAATTAAACGATGAATATAACCATGGATTTATGAAATATAATCACTTTCGGGTATAGAACACATACCTAGATGATTTGCTTGAAAAACCCATGAAGAATCGCTCAAACCCGATCTCTACAACTCCAAAAATGATAAAAATGGCTAACCCTTGAAATAGAGTACTTTTATGTTCTGCCCAGGTGTTTGTACATCGCGATCGCAGAAGAACTAATGCGATCGCGCAGAAGAAAATGGCTACTACCTTAAAATATACTATGCGATCGCGGAATGATGCATGCGATCGCGTAGAAGAAATGACACTGCCCACAAAAGGGCTCTACGCGAACGTGGAAGGAGGGAGTGCGAATGCGATGTAGCAAAATTCAAAGTTTCGCGATCGCGAACCTTACTGTGCGAACACGATGAAGGAAAATATGGTACGTCCAAAATACACTACGTGATTGCGTGAGATAGCATGCGATCGCAGAGGAGAAGAGGAAATCATCAGCTGTTACAGTTGGGCTATGCGAACGCGGGCAGTGAGGTGCGAACGCGGAGAAGGAAAACGCACACTTCCGCGATCGCGTACTGGGCTATGCGAACGCAAAGAAGGAAAATGACTAGTCCCCCAAATAGCCTTCGCGATCACGCCTTCACCTAAGCGATCGCATAGAAAGGAACACCAGATATCAGAACAACCATCCAAAACAAGAGAAAATGACTCGTAGCCCATCTGAAATGCACCCGAGACCCTCGGAACCTTAACCAAATATACCAACACGTCCTAAAATACAATACGAACTTAGTCGAGGCTTCAAACCACGTCAAACAACGCAGAAATTACGAATCATGCATTACATCGAATTATGAATTTCTAAATCTTCCAACTTATATATTTTGTGCCGAAACGTATCAAATCAATCCGGAATGACTTCAAATTTTGCACACAAGTCATAAATGATATAACGAAGTTATTCCAATTTCCGGAATCGAATTTCGTCCACGTTATCAAAAATTCAACCTTCGGTCGAGCTTTCCAAAATCTTCTATTTTTCAAGTTTCGCCAAAATACGTCGAATTATCCTACGGACTTCCAAATCCAAATCCGTATGCATACCTAAGTCCGAAATCACAATACGAAGCTATTGATATCATCTAAATTCCATTCCGGAGTCGTTTGCTCAAAAGTTAAACTCCGATCAACTCTTTTCATTCCAGGCTTCAAAATGAGAATTGTTCTTTTAATTTAATTTTGAATCTTCCGAAAATCAAACTCGACCACACCCGCGGGTCATAATACATAGTACGAAGCTGTTCGAGACCTTTAGTCGTTGAACGGGGTGTAAATTCTTAAAACGACAAGTCGGGTCGTTAGAGATTTTTCACAAGCTTGATTGGGGTAAGTGTTCTATATCCAAAAGTGATTATATTTCATGATTCTATGGTTATTTTCATCAATTATTAGTGAATCAAATGGAAGAAATTAGGATTTGTACAAAATATTTCAAAAACGAAAATTTAAGATTTGGAGATCGATTCGTTATCGGAATTTGGTAAAATTGATTTGGCTGAATTCTTATCGGAATGGGTGTTCGGATTTCGTAAAACTTTTGCCGGGTTCCGAAAGGCAAGCCTCGCGTTGACTTTTGCTGGACTTTTTAAATGTAAAATTTTAAGTCGATGTTTTAATATCCGAAATTATTTTCAATGAATTTTAATGAAGTTATACAATTAATTTGGATAAATCTGAGATGTCCGAAGGTCAATTCAAGCAAGAAGGCGATTCTGGAATATCGTCCTAACTTCAAAAATGTAAGTATTTTGTCTAACCTTGAGTGGGAGAATTACCTCTTAGGCATTGAGTCTTTGGTGGAAATTGTGTGATTGAAAGCTGTGTACGCGAGGTGACGAGTACGTACTCGAGCTTATATGTTCAAATTTTATTGATTTAAAGTCTTAGGCATTTTTATGTATTAAATTGGATAATTATTGGCATTTATTAATCCTCTATTTGCCATGCCTCAAATCCTTATTTGTCGAGTTTGTTTTTATATAATAGGGTGTGGTTCTCACTTGACTTTTATGTGGATTCCGCATTCTGTTGAGTTTCCTTTTCGTGGAAATAATTTCATTAAGGATTTTTTATCTGTAAATAATTAATTAAATAAGTTTAAATTGAGGCGTTAATATTTTATCAAAAATGTGGATTAAAGAAGGCGTTGTCCTATGCTTGACACGACCCAAAATCCATAAAGGTCATGATGGCGCCGGACACCACTGTCAGGCAAGCCAACAATAAATACTTAATTAAATTCTCATTTTAATATTTTTAAAATCATAAAGTTACTTCAATTTATCTAGTAAAAGATGAATTTACATAATAAATACAATATTTTCCAATTTCAATACTGAACATCCCATACTTATCCCAGAATCCAGTGTCACAAGTGATTGAGCATTAACTAGGAATGTAAAATAAAATACAACCGCAGTCCGGAATACAAATTTGGACAGGAAAAGAAAATACAATACTCTGAGGGAGACTCTGTTGGCTGCGAATCGTCGTAAAGAATGCATCTCACCTAAGTCCCTGCCATAATCATGCCTCTGCGCCCACAAGGCCGCTAAACATATGTGTACCTGCACAAAAATGTGAAGCAAGTGTAGCATGAGTACGTAAATCAATGCGTACCCAGTAAGTATCCCGCCTAACCTCGAAGAAGTAGTGACGAGGGGTCTACTCGATCACTTACTATGGGCTATAATCAATATACCAATGATATGATAAATTATGGATTTTTATGAGGCAACGGTAAACACAATAACATGAGAAAGATAAACAATTCTCTTGGAAATAGGGGATTTCCAAATTTATTTTCATCTTTTAACAATTTATATCTCCGGCCAATGAGGCCATATCAAATTACCAATATATCTCAGACCAGGAAGGCAATATCGTTATTAATAAATTTCAAGGCAAGCAATACAAGAATGCGCAAATCATGTTGAGGTCGTACGGCCCGATCCAACAAATATTTAAATTATACACTGCCAGAGGTTCGAATGATGCGAACCATAGATGCACATATTTACTACCGAGGCGCTCGGCCCGATCCACAAATAACAATTATTTTCAAGAAAACACAAGTTTCTCATTTACAGTCAAATATCTATTACAAACCTTCAAGTAAGTGGATTTAACCTTTATACAATTCTTTTATCAATTTCTATCATGGCTAAGTGATTATATTAGCAGTAAGGGAACAAACATTCCAAGTATAGCATGATACGATCCTAAACTACCCGGACAATAGCATAATAGTACCTACGTACGGACTCTCGTCACCTCGTACGTACGTAGCCCCCCACAATTAGATACAAATATTTATTTCATTCACCTATGGGGTTAATTCCGTCTTAAAAGGTTAGAAAGAAGACTTACCTCGCTCCGAAGTTCCATAACCAGCTTCCGAGCCCTTCAAACAACTTGAATCGATGCAGAACGCTCCAAAACTAGCCAATGATTATGCAAACCCATTAATATATACACAAATACTCAATATAATCCAATTTATAATAATTTCTAACTCGATCGAAAAGTTGATAAAAATCACTCACAGGTCCACGTGCCCGGATTCAGAAAATTCGAAGATAATTATTACCCATAACCTTATGAACTCAAATATATGATTTATTCCCTATTCAATGCCCAAATTCGTGGTCAAAATCCAAAATACTAAATTTTAGGTTTTCAACCAAAAACCCCACAATTTATACTAATTTCCATGTTCAAATCCATATAAACTCATGTATTTAACTCAAAATTGTGAAAAAGCACTTACCCCATTATGATTGATGAAGATTGCACTCCAATGTGCTCCAAAATCGGCTCCCATGAGCGAAAATGAAATGAGATAGACCAAACCCTCGCTTAAAAGGAGACACTGCCCAGCCCCGACTTCCGTACCTATGGCCTCTTCGTTGCATCTACGGTCTCGCAGGTGCGGCCATAACCTCGCACATGCGCATTCCCTCTACCTAGCTCGACTCCGCACCTGCGCCTTTCCTTTCGCATCTGCGCCTTCGCAGGTGCGGACATACCCTCGCACCTGCGCTCCCAGATTCTTCTCTCACTCTCGCACCTGCGACACACCTCCGCATCTGCGACTTCGCAGGTGCGGACAACCCTTCGCACCTGCGGTCACTGCCCAGCTTCGTCCAAACTACACCTGCGACCACTGGCTAGCACCTGCAGCCCTTATTGCGCAGGTGCGATCACACCAGATATCAGCTGCCTCATCTTTTCTTCCAAGTCCAAACTCGGTCCGTTAACTATCTGGAACCTACCCGAGGACCTCGGGACCTCAACCAATTATACCAACATGTCCCAAAACACATTACAAACTTAGTTGAGCCTTTAAATCATATACACACAACGTCGAATTGATGAATCGCACCGCATTCCAAGCTTAATGAACTTCAGAATTTCAAACTTCTACATTCGATGTTGAAGCCTAACAAATCACATCCGATTGGCCTCAAATTTTGCACACAAGTCACATTTGAAATTACGGACCTACTCCAACTTCCGGAATTGGATTCCGACCCCGATATCAAAAAGTTCACTTCCGGTCAAACTTCTCAAAAACCTTCAAATCTCTAGCTTTAGCAAAATGATTGCAAAATGACCTACGGACCTCCGAATCCACTTTCGGACGGGCTCCCAATACCAGAATCACCATACGGAGCTATTCCCAGACTCGGAATCCCAAACGGACACGGATAACATTGAAATGCACTTCAACCCAAATTGATGAAATTCTTCCAAAATGCCAACTTCCACAATATGCGCTGAAATGCTCCCAGTTCATCCAAAACTCAATCCGGACATACGCCCAAGTCTGAATTCATCGTACGAACCTATTGGAACTTCAAATCCCGATTTCGAGATCGTTTATGCAAAAATACAATATTAGCCAATTCTTCCAACTTAAATCTTCTGAAATGAGAATTTTCTTTTCAAATCAACTCTGAACTTCCGCAATTTCAATTCCGACCATGCGTACCAGTCATATTACCTGAAGTGAAGCTGCACATGGCCTCAAACTGCCGAACGACGCGCTAGAGCTCAAAATGACCGGTCGGGTCATTATATCCTCTCCCACTTAAACATACGCTCATCCTCGAACATGCTAAGAACTGCTATGGAGTTGTCTGAAATCACCGTTTAACACTTCGTGCACCTACCCATGCTATCACAATTCAGTTGAGCACATTAGCTCGAGGTAATATAATGATTTTCCCTTTTTCTTAGCCAAATAGGCCTTAAAGCACAATTCCAATATCAGGAATCCCCTGTCAGGCCTGTTTCCGTTATATGAACACTGTATCAACCTCTATGCGACGCATCAATACATGACTACATACCTTTGCTGAATCCACACTATGCACTGCTTAACTCACATAACCATAATAACATCCCCTGATAACAATAGCCATAATTTCACGAATTTGATGCTCACAATGTACCTCATGGAATATATAAGTCTTGCTCCAACTCTTGCAATACCGCCACAACGAAAGAGATGTGTAGAAATTCTTAACCAACTGCCGAGTTATCAAACCATTGAATCTCCCCTCTTTACTAGAATCATCACCTCATTATGAACCAAATAATGGTATTTCCTCTTTAATAGACTGCATATAATCCGATCGCACTGATCCCAGATCCTATAATCTCGTCTCTACTAGTATAAGTTGCTCAAGCAATAAGCCACACCAGACACGATCAAAGGTCTCATGTGATACCACAATGTGCCAACAAGCTACAAACTAGAAATTTATACATAAAGAAAACGAACTCTGGAAAGGACTACTCAACCCACGTAACTAACTAGACAACCAAAAAGGTATTATGAACCTTCCTCAGAAAATGGAAAACAAAACACACGAAAATAGATATAGGGGACTATACTCAACATCACACTGTTGCGGCGCGCAACCCGATCTGAACATAAAATCTATATAAGGAGATACTTATCGAGCTAGAATGCTCATTATTACAAAATACCCGAATATCGGCCACTAGCACGCTAAATGCATAATACCATCCCTGGGAGGAAAAATATCGCCATACGCTACAAAACTCAAGCAGAACTAAGGTACGACATATGATCTGAATACTCGAGAGCCATCCCGCTCACATAACACCATCGCTACGCGGAACCTCAACACATAGGTCATTTATCAAGCCGTTTCACAACTCACACGGCACAATATAGTATTACATGAAATAGCCAACGACGAAATAACATCCAACGTCCGAATACTCCTCTACAATGAGTGCTAAGCTGAAATGAACACATCCGGCTTGATATAGAGCCCGCATTCACATCTAGATCCATTCACGGACCTCAAGCCGATTCTGACTATACCGCACTTGGCTAATAACCTTTCAAGGATCCAGGGAAAACCTTTTTCCCACGGCACACAAGAACAGCCATCATAACCGAAACAAACTTCCACAGTCCACAACCAAATGAACCGAGCTCCCTCCAGGCATAAATTCTCGAATTTGCGATATCGCCACAATCTTCATACTTGGTTTCAATATTCACTCAATCAAGTGACTACACGGCACACTTATACCTTCTTCCCGTGGGATACGCTCCCACGACCTTCTGCACCAGGTAACAAGTCTGCACATCCATACCACATACTGCACTAAAGTTGTAAAGCAAATCAAGGTTCCACAAATCAATACACAAGGCCTCTTACACATGACATCAACCTTAGGTGACGCCCCAAACAATACCATCTTACTTTAAACATCTAAATACTTTTTTCTGCTCATCCGAGCTCATGACATCCTTGTCAACACCGAACGGCAATCTCGAATCCTCAACTTTTGAATCCCATGCTACTTGATACACTAAATCACGCCAATGCACAAGAGTACAAGAATTTTATCATAACTCCTAAACTGCTAATAGTATAAACACTTCATCATATAGGAACCTTCTACTTAACTCATTTCAAGAGAACCATTGCAACACGTGACTGAATTCTCATATCCGCCGATAATATCAACCTCAAGTAGTGGTCTAAACTACCATAACTTTTTCGGGATCCATCTACACATAACATGCCATAATACTTGAATTCCTCCAAATAAGATCAATTACGGCGGTTTTCAAGCCTTGCACGTACCGTCACAAATTACATGCATAACTCAATATGCTGAAGGAACTGATCATTGCCATCATCATTCCAATTCAACCATTGTTAGCCGACCTGTACTTTCCCAATTTATTCTTAACTTGCCTTAGAAATAATAATAGCTCCTATAATTACATCACGAACCTAATTCCGCACTCATCCCGAGTGACCTTATTTCACGAGACCCCGTTCTCTCAAATCCCACGAGCCATCTCATACCCTCCTTGTGCGCATGTTGGCATTTTCAACTGGTACACCTATTCTGGAAAATTCCCTCTATGAATCCGAAGTTATTTTCTTCCATTCCTCCAATGCTACACCGCAACCCGAAGATAACGTAGAACACTCCAAGCCCCTTTCATAATCCGCTGCAAAAGTTTGATATTCAATCATACTATGGACCCGAAATCCTTAGGCACCACACCTTAATTTTTGAATCCACTAGGACCATTATTGAGAGTCACCCACTCTGACTTGGTCCCGAATATAATCAACTCCAAGCCTCTGCTAGTACATGAGCACCCTCTCAAAAAAGCACATGGCCGAATCATCTTCCTTGTAACTCGCCTCTACACGAAGCATAAATCCTGAATCTTCCCAAATCATGAGCATGAATTGATAAGGCCAACTATAGCACACATTCCTCAAATCGCTTGCTCAAATTACCACTGATGTTCTCTTTCCTTAGTCGTAATAACCCATCAATATGCCGATAACTAGAATCCTTACAAATAGACGACTATGCAATCCAACCGTAGGCGGTGGAACTCTCCCACTTAGCTTGAAGCTACCATTGCATAACTCTAGAACCCGCCAAGATTCTTTCTTCATCGTTGAACTGATCTTGCACAACCAACTGGCCAAATTCCTCGAAATCCTTCCATTTGACCTTTCATGAACACTCTGAATTACTAACCACATTCACATATTCGACCTTTTGCCGGATAACCAGTAGGATTATTTGTAGAAGCTTCGCCAACACCACGCGACCGCTAACCTGCTCACAGGAGATAACCCACTTGTGGAAATTTCATGCCGACATATTCCAACATCGCTGCACTGGGTATAATTACTACGAAATCAGTAGACCATCCCGAGTTCGAGCTCATTCATCAGTTGCGCCAATCCGTTCACTCTTCATGGACGTCAACTAACAGTGCGACAATACATTCCAATCCAAAGTCATGTTGTATCCTTCTTCATATCAAGCAACTCCTTTCTATTGTATCCAATATCCCGTCGTATAATAGCCAATATTTCAAAATAAGTCTGTAGACCCAATCACCGTCCACCATAATTCCGAAACCACTCTAAACGTTCCTCAAGTGTGTAGCTATCCTAACACTAAACCCACATGCTACTCTGCCACTCTCCCACTCTGGTCAAACCTTCTCCTTTAAGAAACTACTCGACTTCTATTCTCACACTTGTCCTTCTAGAATTTTAACCATTGTATGACACCTCCCACATGTCCTTCCTCATCCCTCGCTTCCCAGTTGTTGCCTTAAATCAAAATCTACCTCTGTAGAACTTGAACCGATAGATTGCTACCAACTTTAAACCCTTCCGAAAATCATCTTTCTCGACCTATCAATATCGGGAATACCGATTCGATCCTGAACCACTGTACACTGCGACCTCTGACAGTCGCTTTCTCGTACCATTTATAATGCCCTTCCCCAAGGCGAATTGAAGGAAACCATAACACCGGCGAACTTAACACATCAAAACCAATCAAGGACGATGACTCCATATCACAAGCGAACATTCCACCATGCTCAAAAATATTGAGTCCCGCTACTCCATCAGCCGAAGTCTGAACATTCTTAGTCTGATTGCCTTTCCTTCGCCGGAAATAAAATACTGGATCTCTGAATCATGCACTGAGTAAACCTCCTTCCAAGTCATTCACTGCTTCTACGCATAGACATGCATCCTTCCATTACACTAAAACGGTGAGATGGCAATGCACGAATCGTCATACCAATTGGCGCATAGCCCCAAAACCATCAGAAATACAGCTACTGAGCTGAGATCACAGAACATTCGTCCACAAGGCGAAGATGTTAGCCCCAATCAAAAACGCAGGGAGAAACATCCTGATCTACATCATTAGTGCCATTAAACTTCCTCTATTCCAATTTATAATAAGCATTTCGCGTCGAGTAAGATTGAATAGGAAGGAAATGAAGACATAAGACTCAAAGGAAACGAATCGCACGATGAGGAATCAAGAAGGGAAGTGCTCCTAACAGCCCTATCGCCTCTCGAAAATAATTACAAACGTCTCTATACCGATCCGCAAGACTCTACTAGACTTGCTCATGACTCGTGAGACCTAAATAAACCTAGTGCTCTGATACCATGTTGACACGACCCAATATCCATAAAGGTCGTGATGGCGCCGGACACCACTGTCAAAATTTATTTTCATCTTTTAACAATTTATATCTCCGGCCAATGAGGCCATATTAAATTACCAATATATCTCAGACCAGGGAGGCAATATCGTTATTAATAAATTTCAAGGCAAGCAATACAAGAATGCGCAAATCATGTCGAGGTCGTACGGCCCGATCCACAAATAACAATTATTTTCAAGAAAACACAAGTTTCTCATTTACAGTCAAATATTTCATACAAACCTTCAAGTAAGTGGATTTAACCTTTATACAATTCTTTTATCAATTTCTATCATGACTAAGTGATTATATTAGCAGTAAGGACACAAACATTCCAAGTATAGCATGATACGGGTCCTAAACTACCCGGACAATAGCATAATAATAGCTAAGTACGGACTCTCGTCACCTCGTACGTACTTAGCCCCCCACAATTAGGTACAAACATTTATTTAATTCACCTATGGGGTTAATTCCGTCTTACAAGGTTAGAAAGGAGACTTACCTCACTCCGAAGTTCCATAACCGACTTCCGAGCCCTTCAAACAACTTGAATCGATGCACAACGCTCCAAAACTAGCCAATGATTATGCAAACCCATTAAAATATACTCAAATACTCAATATAATCCAATTTATAATAATTTCTAACCCCGATCGAAAACTTGATAAAAATCACCCTCGGGCCCACGTGCCCGAATTCTGAAAATTCAAAGATAATCATTGCCCATAACCTTATGAACTCAAATATATGATTTATTCCCAATTCCATGCCCAAATTCGTGGTCAAAATCTAAAATACCAAATTCTAGGTTTTCTACCAAAAATCCCATAATTTATACTAATTTCCATGTTCAAATCCATATAAACTCATGTATTTAACTCAAAATTATGAAGAAAGCACTTACCCCATTATTATTGATGAAGATGGCACTCCAATGTTCTCCAAAATCGGCTCCCATGGGGGAAAATGAAATGAGATAGAGCCAAACCCTCGCTTAAAAGGAGACACTGCCTAACCCTGACTTCCGCACCTACGGACTCTTCGTCGCATCTGCGGTCTCGCAGGTGCGGCCATAACCTCGTACCTGTGCATTCCCTCTGCCTAGCTCGACTCCGCACCTGTGCCTTTCCTTCCGCATTTGCGCCTTCGCAGGTGCGGACATACCCTCGTACCTTCGCTCCCAGATTCTTCGCACTCTCGCACCTGCGACGCATCTCTGCATCTGTGACCTCGCAGGTGCGGACAACCCTTCGTACCTGCGGTCCCAAAACACGTCCTACTCGAGGCCCACGGGACCTCAACCAATTATACCAACACATTCCAAAACACATTACGAACTTAGTCGAGCCTTCAAATCACATCAAACAACGTCGAATTCATGAATCACAACCCATTCCAAGCTTAATGAACTTTAAAATTTCAAACTTCTACATTCGATGCCGAAGCCTATCAAATCACGTCCGATTGACCTCAAATTTTTCCCACAAGTCACATTTGACATTACAGACCTACTCCAGCTTCTAGAATCGAATTCTGACCCCGATATCAAAAAGTCCACTTCCGGTCAATCTTCTCAAAAACCTTCAAATTTCTAGCTTTAGCCAAATGACTCCAAAGATGACCTGTGGACCTCCGAATCCACTTCCGGACGTGCTCCCAATACCAGAATCACCATATGGAGCTATTCCCATACTCAGAATCCCAAACGGACATGGATAACATTGAAATGCACTTCAACGTAAATTTATGAAATTCTTCCAAAATGCCAACTTCCACAATAGGCGTTGAAATGCTCTCGGGTCATCCAAAACCCGATCCAGACATACGCCTAAGTCCGAATTTATCATACAAACCTGTTGGAACCTTCAAATCCCAATTCCAAGATCGTTTACCCAAAAATTCAATCTTAGTCAATTCTTCCAACTTAAAGCTTTCGAAATGAGAATTGTCTTTTCAAATCAACTATGAACTTCCTAAATTTCAATTCCGACTATGCGTACCAACTATAATGCCTGAAGTGAAGTTATTCATGGCCTCAAACTGCCGAACGATGCGCTAGAGCTCAAAACAACTGGTCGGGCCATTACAATGCTGAGTTAATTTTCCATCTTTGTTGTTGTTTTTGAGGGTTTATATACATTGTGTGGAGCCTTGAGCTATTTGCTGTGAAATTAATTGATTTTGTTGTATCTTTGGAATTGGTTGTAGTTTATGGGCAATTTGTGATATGAATTATTGTATTGTGTTATTGTGATAATACTCCGTGTAAATTATTGTGTGATTTGGCTTACTGTTATGTGGTGTAAAAGGGTGGCATTCCACTGTTAATATTATGTGAGTATATGTCATGACCCAAAATCCTAACATGTCATGATGGCGCCTATCTCGATATTAGGCAAGCCGACAACCTCAATAAACCACAATTTCTTATATGTTTGAAAATATAATATTTAAACACAATCCACAAGTCTCGCAAATACCGATACACACACTCCCAAAACCTGGTGTCACTGAGTACATGAGCACCTATACATTACAAGTCTAGAAAACATGGTCTATAATAATCTGAGACCAAATACAATAAACAAAAGGATAGGGAAGGAGAGACAAGGTCTTCGAAACATGGCAGCTACCTCTGAATCTCCGAAAAATCGACTGTGTGAAAGAATCAACACCCACTGTATCCGGGATCACCTGGATCTGCACACGAAGTGCATGGCATAGTATGAGTACAACCAACTCAGTAAGTAACAATTATAAATAAAGAACTGAAAGTAGTGACGAGCTTCTCAGCTAAGTCCAAATACAGTACTTTCCAATATAAAAGAGTAGGCATGTTCTCAAGTTCAACATTTAAGATTTCATTGAAATTTCATATCAAGTTTGACCGAAACAGAAAATAATGTTTTTTTTTTTCGACATTTCCAAAAATAGTGATATATGACACCTGAAATGCAGCAAATAATGAAATCAATGCATCCTCTCAGAGTAACAGTCACTCAGTCCTCCCATTCACTCCAACCTCACAATCACTCTTTCCTCACAGTCGCTCATTTCTCACAGCCGCTCATCACTCGTTACTCGGCACTCACACTCAGTAGGTACCTGCGCTCACTGGGGGTGTGTACTGACTCCGTAAGGGCTCCTTCAGCCCAAGCGCTATATCAAACCACTCATGTAATAAATCATTAAAACATGCTGCGGCGTGCATCCCGATCCATAAATATCCTCACAATTAGGCCTTCGGCGTCACTCAGTCATCAACCTCTTCAGTCTCTCGGGCTCATAGAAATCATGATAAGCAGCCCAACAACAATGATATGATGCATCAATAATGAATAAGAGAGACTGAGGTAAACATGTGCAAATAGAACTGTGACTGAGTGCAAAACAGCAATTTAACAAATAATTTCACAAGTACATGACATTTGTGGGTCCCAACAGTGTAAACATATGATTTAAACATGATTCATAGATCAATTTCCCTAATACGAGGAAAAATGTACAGATATCAACAGATTTTTCAACTACACAGTTCCATGGAATTGACCAAGTCATAATTCCTACGGTGCACGCCCACACGCCCGTCACCTAGCATGTGCATCACCTCAAAACCAATCACATAAGACATATTTCGGGGTTTCATACCCTTAGGACAAAATTTAGAGCTGTTACTTACCTCAAACCGTGAAATTCTTTATTCCGCTAGGTTTTTGCCTCGTGAATTGGCCTCCAAACGCCTCGAATCTAGCCACAAATAATTTGATTCAGTCAATAACATTTATTGGAATTAATTCCATATGAAAAATACAATTGTTTCATATAAATCCGAAATTTAACTCAAAAATCGCATGTGGGGCCCACATCTCGAAACCCGACCAAAGTTACAAAATATGAAATACCATTAAACCACGAGTCTAACCATACCAATTTTACTTAATTCCGATATCAACTCGACCCTCAAATCTTCAAATTAAACCAAGAGAGTTTTCTAATCTTTCCAACTTAATTCACCCATTAAATGTTAGAAACAGCCATGGATTCGGGTAATTTGGCCAATAATGAGTTAAGAACACTTACCCCATTATTTTCCTTGAAACTCTCTCAAACGTTGCCTCTTCCCGGGCTCCAATCCGTCAAAAAATGGAAAATGGAACAAAGTCCCATTTTCAGAACTTAAACTTTCTATCCAGACCTCACTTCTTTGCGAACGTGACAGGTCCCTCGCATTCACGAAGCACAAAATCGTGCTGCCCAACATTGCTCTTCACGAACGTGAGACACTGCTCGCGAACGCGATGCTTTACCGAGCTCTTCTTCGCGAACGCGAGCTCCTCTTCACGAACGCAAAGGCAAAAACCCTTGCCCACTATTTTTATCCCCTTCGAGAATGCGATACCCAATCGCGAACGCGATGAACAACCCAACTCCTCTTCGCAAATGCGATACCTCCTCGCGAACGCGAAGGGCAAATCTTTCCTGCCTCAAATTCCCATTCTCGAACGCGAGGGCTCACTCGCGAACGTGAAGAAGGAAACTAGAAAAACACACCAGCAGTCTTCAGCCAATATGCTAAGTCCAAAAATGATCTGTTATCCTCCCGAAACTCACCTGAGACCACCGAGACCTCAACCAAACATACCGTCAAGTCCCATAACATCATACGAACTCAGTCGAACCCTCCAATTACCTCAAACAACGCTAATACCACGAATCATATCCTAATTCAAGCCTAATGAACTTTGAAATCCACAAACGACGCCGGAACCTATCAAATCAAGTCTGATTGACCTCAAATTTTACACACAAGTCATAAATGACATAACGGGCCTATTAAAATTTTCAGAATCGGATTTCGACCCCGATATCAATAAGTCAACCCTCCAGTCAAACTTCTTAAAAATTCGACTTTCACCATTTCAAGACTAATTCCACTACGGACCTCCAAATAATTTTCCGGACATGCTCCTAAGTCCAGAATCACCATACGGGGCTATTGGAATCATCAGAATTCAAATCCGAGGTCGTTTAAACATAAGTCAACATTTGGTTAACTTTTCTAACTTAAGATTTCAATTATGAAACTATGTGCCTCATTTCACTCCGAAATCCTTCCGAACCCGAACCAACTAACCCGGTAAGTCGTAACACAACTGTAAAGAATAACTTGAGCAGTAAATGGGGGAACAGGGTTATAATACTCAAAACAACCGGCCAGGTCGTTACATTCTCCCCCTCTTAAACAAATATTCGTCCCCGAACGGGTTTAGAACCATACATGGAGTCTCAAATAAGTGTGGATATTTGCTCTGCATCTCCTGCTCAATCTCCCAAGTAGCTTCTCCGACTGGCTGGCCTCTCCACTGTACCTTCACTGATGTTATGTTCTTTGACCTCAGCTTTCGAACTTGCCGGTCTAAAATAGCCACCGGCTCCACATCATAAGTCAAATTTCCATCCAGCTGCACTGTATTGAAATCCAAAATATGAGACGAATCCCTGACATACTTTCGGAGAATGGACACAACTGGATGAACACATGATAGACTAGGTGGCAAAGTAAGTTCATAAGCCACCTCTCCAATCTTCTTAAGTATCTCAAAAGGCCCAATATATCGAGGGCTCAACTTTCCCTTCTTCCTGAACCTCAACACACCTATCATGGGTGAAATCTTGAGCAGAACCTTCTCCTCAATGATGTAAGCAACATCACGGACCTTCCGGTCAGCATAACTCTTCTGTCTAGACTGCGTCGGGCGAACTCGCTCCTGAATCAATTTAATCTTCTCCAAAAACCTTGGAGCCTCATTTCTATAATCCAGAATTCTTTTCAAGACCCGAATCTCACATCCACACACTGTATAAGTCCGAAAAAATTGTATCAATCCATATCCATAACTCACGATGTAATCACATGATGTATCACATAACTCGCAGCACCATTTTCGATCTCGGTAACTACTCCAAACCAACCAAGTACTATATTAACACCATATCCCATAAAACCTCATTCCAAAACATTCGTACACTGCTGATAATAAAAGAAACACGTGGAATCTCATAACCCTTTATCAGATCAACAAGTCATGGAGTTATCTTACCTCAACCAGAACCATAATCACTTTCTAAGCCGACTTTCAATGTCATCCTCCCAAATATACCATAATTAAACCTGATAGTACCCATTCTAGGTCCAATGACCATATATTATTAAACACAACTACCCCACAAACATGACACACCAATCTAATTCAAGCCGCAAACTACGCAATCTGTGTACCCAAAAATGGAAAATGTTTCAAAGAAGAGAATCGCTTCGCAAGTTCAACAAGCACTTCTACAACTGACATGCTATGCGCTCACCATACATGGTAAAACCAAGACACACAAATCTAATAACGGTAACCAGCTCTCTTAGAGCTCACATTAAGATCAACCTGCACTGACAACTCACGTGCTATCGTATCAATATCTGGACCCGCACGGATAACTCACGTGCCAATAATATCAGTATATGGATTCGCAAGGACAACTCACGTGCCAATAACATAATCCGCTTGGCATGGTCACAAGCCTCCAGTCCAAGCATATCATATATGAGCAATCAAATAAGTACACATGTTTATGATAAATGAAATAAAATTCACATGCTCCTAGACTGGTATAAATAACACGACATAGAGTAGTCATGTGCAAAGTGTGCTATCACAACTCAAATCGGCAAGTGAACGCAGAAATAGTAACTACCCAGTTTATTCAGGGAATTAGCCTCTTTGTAACCTCAAGTATAGCCAAGATAGTTCTCACCAAAGGTACGAATACGAGAAACGTCATAACTTTATGCTTAACCATCAACTCTAGGCATATCATAGTCTAAACATTTTCCCGAGTATGAATACTTGCCCTGATGCCCGAACATGGGCTCAGACCTCTCTCTCTCTCTCTCTCTCTCTCTCACACACACACACACACACACATACATACACACACACACACACACACACA
>AWOL01S0011264.1:0-12607 GCA_000715115.1 Nicotiana otophora | reverse complement strand
CCTCACATATATATATATATACACGCACTCGTAGCGCGCAGTCATCACAAAGGCAACTAGTGTTTCCACTGAGTTAAAATAAACTACTCACCTCAAACAGGCTGCAACCCTGAAACAATATGCTTCTAAGAACCCCCCAGTCTCCATATTCATAAAACACAGGAATCACTGTGACTGGTCCCAACTCCAGCACTCGAATGACTAACACATCTTTCACGCACGATCATCCCATGAGAAATACTTCCATATTTCCTCCCGTGCCACATAGCAATAATTCGAATATCAGGAGTCTATTAGCCAGGTGAGTATCGTAATACCGATGACATCCAAAATTCAAAGTACAATGCCCCTTTTGAAATGCACACTCTTCTCAGGGATTACCGAGTATTTATAACATCCGTCTAAATATCTGAAATTGACAATTCTATCCATAATTCATGGTCTTACTTTCCAGAATGAACTGCCACCTTGTACATGTAAGTCTTAATCTCGCACAACACACCACATATACTATGTCATCACGTGACAAGCACGAGAATCTCTGTATTAACTCTGAGTCACCAGCATATTACATACCCGGTCAATTAGAAACCTTTCATTTTCTCTCGTCCATGAGGAATTCACAATGCACAACATGTCTCCCACACCGATAGAAAATATCTAGTTCAAACCATGGTAGAAATCATCAAGAACACTTTCAAATTCATTTTCATATAACCAATCTATCAAAACTGAATTCCTCTAACTCAACCAAGCTACGCAGGTCACCAAACCCAAGAATATTGCCACTGAAACATCTGTAAAGTCTCACCACATCATAATTATCCCTCTAGAATCATCCATTCTGTTCAAACCTAATTTTCTCCGCCCAAACGGGACAAAAGACACGTGCTCCTTTAGCATAATCAACACTCAAAGAAGTAACCTTGCCTTAACACGACCAATCAAATTCATACTTTGTGCGTACTACATCCTTCAAAATAACAACTTAATCATTCCATAATTTATATGTTTTCATAAAGTGTAATGTAACCCGTATCCAGGAATTTCCTTATCCAAGTCATCCTCGATCTCCACCTATGTAAGTCATAACTAACCCATAAGTATGCCTCAGACCAAAACTAAAATTTAACATATATCCATGAAATTGAATTGTTAATAGCAGGCTCCCCCACTTGGCTCAAAGTCATACAACAAAACACTCCATAACTCATAATATCATACTTTATTACTGCCATAATACTGCAGTCAGTTCAACAAAAATTCTTCTAAAGCTTAAGCAACACTCACCATAAAATACCTCAATCATCCGCTAAGTTCGCATTTATTCTCGTGACAGTCAAGTCAACTTTCTCAACATGAATCAAATTCAAATCTCAACACATACGCCTTGATGGTAGAAAAGAAACTCTCCACTCAACATTATAAGAAACACACCTATGTAGATTACTCCGCAGGAGATAATCCACCTGCTTAGCCTCAAATTGGCATATTGCTATACCCTTTTGCAGCCACAATTACCACGGAATCACTTAATATTTCTTAGTTTGAACTCATCAACACGACATGAATATCTACTTCATTCCACAATTAAATAGCATGACAAATCCCTGAATGTACTCATAACTCAAGATTTCACGTCACATCAAAACAGGAATCAAGTACCCAATAGCAAACTCTTGAGTCACAAGTAAAATTTATTTGTCTCATTCAACCCATCTGAACACATCCCGCATTCATATCATACTTATCATATAGTCATTCAACCGCTCATCAAGCCACAAATTCCATTCATAGGAATACTACTGAATGCATAAGTCCAATTGCACAGGTTCTCACAACCAAAACTACCGAGCTTAAGCTGCAGTCTAACTCCAGCCTCAAGTCATCCAGACTAGTCCATCAACAAAACATAGAATACTCATCGTGAACCTCGTTCATGGAATCATAATCCAGTGATACACGGCTGATACTGAGCGCTCACATGCGCACACGAATGCGTGGTAGGAATTCAAAGAATTATGTTTCAAGTTGAATCAATTATGCACGATAGAATACAAGAAAGTAAATTTTCCTAAGGGTTCGGTAGCCTCTCGAAGATAAGTACAGACGTCTCTGTACCGATCCGCAAGACTCTACTAAATTTGCTCATAACTCGTGAGACGTATGTAACATAGGCTCTGATACCAACTTGTCACGACCCAAACTTCTAACTTATCGTGATGGCGCCTATCTCGATATTAGGCAAGCTGAAAACCTCAATAAACCATAATTTCTTTTAAGTTTGAAAATAGAATATTTAAACACAATCCACAAATCTGGTGTCACTGAGTATATGAGCATCTATACATTACAAGTTTGGAAAACATGGTCTATAATAATCTAAGACCAAATACAATAAACAAAAGGATAGGGAAGGAGAGACAAGGTCTGCGAAACATAGCAGCTACCTCTGAATCTCCGAAAAATTGAATGTGTGAAAGAATCAACACTCACTGTATCCGGGATCACCTGAATCTGCACACGAAGTGCAAGGTGTAGTATGAGTAAAACTAACTTAGTAAGTAACAATAATAAATAAAGAACTAAAAAGTAGTGACGAGCTTATCAACTAAGTCTAAATACAATACTTTCCAATATAAAAGAGTAGGCATGCTCTCAAGTTCAACATTTAAGTTTTCACTGAAATTTCATATCAAGTTTGACCGAAACAGAAAATAATATTATTTTTTTCGCAATTTCCAAAAATAGTGATATATGACAACTGAAATGCAGCAAATAATGAAATCAATGCATCCTCTCAGAGTAACAGTCACTCAGTCCTCCCATTCACTCCAACCACACAGTCACTCTTTCCTCACAAACGCTCATTCCTCACAGCCGCTCATCTCTCGGCACTCGGCGCTCGCACTCAGTAGGTACCTGTGCTCACTGGGGGTGTGTACAGACTCCGGGGGTGTTCCTTCAGCCCAAGCGCTATATCAAGCCAATCGTGGCATAAATCAATAAACTATGCTGCGGTGTGCATCTTGATCCATAAATATCCTCACAATTAGGCCCTTGGCCTCACTCAGTCATCAACCTCTCCAGTCTATCGGGCTCTCAAAAATCGTGATAAGCAACCCAACAACAATGATATTATGCATCAATAATGAATAAGAGAGACTGAGGTAAAAATGTGAAAATAGAACGGTGACTAAGTCCAAAACAACCATTTAGCAAATAATTTTACAAGTACACGACCTTTGTGGGTCCCAATAGTGTAAACATATGATTTAAACATGATTCATAGATCAATTTCTCTAATACGAGGAAAAATATACGGATATCAACAGATTTGTCAACTACACAGTTCCATGGAATTGACCAAGTCATAATTCCTATGGTACATGCACACACGCCCGTCACCTGGCATGTGTGTCACCTCAAAACCAATCACATAATACATATTCTGGGGTTTCATACCCTCAGGACCAAATTTAGAACTATTACTTACCTCAAACCGTGAAATTCTTTATTCCGCTAGGTCTTTGCCTCGTGAATTGGCCTCCAAACGCTTCGAATCTAGCCACAAATAATTCGATTCAGTCAATAACATTTATTGGAATTAATTCCATATGAAAAATATAACTTTTTCAAAAATCTGAAATTTAACTCAAAAATAGCCTGTGGAACCCACATCTCGAAACCCGACCAAAGTTACAAAATATGAAATACATTAAACCACGAGTCTAACCATAACAATTTTACTTAATTCCGACACCAACTCAACCCTCAAATCTTCAAATTAAACTAATGGGTTCTCAAATCTTTCCAACTTAATTCACCCATTAAATGTTAAAAATAACCATGGATTCGGGTAATTTGACCAATAATGAGTTAAGAACACTTATCCTATTGTTTTCCTTGAAAATCTCCCAAACATCACCTTTTCCCGAGGGCCCACTCACGAACGCGAAGAAGGAAACCAGAAAAACACACTAGCAGTCTTCAGCCAACATGCCAAGTCCAAAAATGATCTGTTAACCTTCCAAAACTCACCCGAGGCCCCCGGGACCTCAACCAAACATATCGTCAAGTCCCATAACATCATACGAACTTATTCGAACCCTCAAATTACCTCAAACAACGCTAAAACCACGAATCATACCCCAATTCAAGCCTAATGAACTTTGAAATTTTAAGTTTCCACAAACGACGTCGGAACCTATCAAATCACGTCCGATTGACCTCAAATTTTGCACACAAGTCATAAATGACATAACAGACCTATTAAAATTTTCAGAATTGGATTTCGACCCCGATTTCAAAAAGTCAACCCCCCAGTCAAATTTTTTAAAATTTCGACTTTCGCCATTTCAAGTCTATTTCCACTACGGACCTCCAAATAATTTTCTGAACATGCTCCAAAGTCCAAAATCACCATACGGATCTATTGAAATCATCAGAATTCAAATCCAAGGTCGTTTACACATAAGTCAACATCCGATTAACTTTTCTATCTTAAGTTTTCAATTATGAGACTAAGTGCCTCATTTCACTCTGAAATCCTCCTGGACCCAAACCAACTAATCGGTAAGTCATAAAACAACTGTAAAGAATAACTTGAACAATAAATGGGGGAATAGAGTTATAATACTTAAAACAACCGGTTGGGTCGTTACAGTATAAGGGTGTCATTTCACTATGATTATGTGTGTTGGGATATTGTCAGGGTGGATGGATAAGGGTGACTATTATTATGGAGTGATGCGAGTGGCTATTGGAGAGATAAGGGTGGCTATTTTCAGGGATGATACGTGATAATATGGGATTAGTGTGTTGGTGATTTTGTATGATGTTATGATTTTCCTGGTGTTTAATTTCCTCTCTTGTGCAAATTTTTTTGTTGTTTCGGTAAACTTGATAATAGACTGATTCATATTGAAATTGTGAGCCTGTGGCTATCGCCGGGTGGTTTATATTATTGGCACATGAGTTGTCCGTGCGGTTATGAAAGAAAAGTAGGCATGAGGTGCCGGAAAAATATGATGATTTTATTATTGGCACGTGAGTTGTCCGTGCGGTTATGAAATAACTATGGACACGAGGTGCCGGGGAAATATGATGATTTTATTATTGGCACGTGAGTTGTCTGTGTGGTTGTGATAGAAATATGGGCATGAGGTGCCGTAGAAATATGAAAGTGGGCTGAGACCCGTAATTTTTATGATTGTGAAATGAGGTGTCACATGGTGACTTTTATTTGAAAGAATTATATTCCTAAGATTTTATTTGAAAGAATTATATTCGAAAGATTTTATTTTATAGGAATTATGTTGGAAAGAATTATGACTGAAAGATAATTATTTGAAAGAATGATATTCGTAAGATATTTATTTGAAGGAAGTATATTCGAGATATATTTAATTGAAAGGATTATATTCTAAAGATTTTTATTCGAAAAACTTATAGATAAAAGATATATATTTTGAAGGACTTGATTAATTGGTTGTGCTTGTGTTCATTATTCGTTTGGGAAATATTTATGGTGTTCGTGTTGCCTTGCTGTTTATATAACTAGTTGATTATTATTGCTATCACTACTATTTATTTCTATTATTTTTGTATGCTATATTTCACAGGTTATTAGACTAGTGAGTGTCTTGACTGTACCTCGTCACTACTCCACCGAGGTTAGTATTGATACTTACTGGGTGCTGACTGCGGTATATTCATACTACACTTCTGCACATTTTTGTGCAGAGCCAGGTACTAGAGATATTGGATTCGAGCAGAGTTAGTGTGTTGATCGCAAGGATTCAAGGTAGAGTTGCTTGGTCATCGCAGTCCCTTGGAGTGTTCCCATTTTGTTGTACTGTTAATTATTATTCGAACAGTATTGTATATTCGATCATTGAGATCATTTCATGTATTCAGTTAGAGTTCGTGACTTAGTATTACCAGTCTTGGGAGGTTGTTATAATTATTTCCGTTGTTGGTTTCGATTATCTATATAAAAAGAATGGCTTGAATTGTTATTAAAATCGGCTTACCTAGTCTTAGAGACTAAGTTCCATCACAATTCCTGTGGTGGGATTTTCGGTCATGACACGAACTTAGCCGAGGCCTCGAACCACATTAAACAACGTCGAAACAATGAATCACACCTCGAATCGAATTATGAGTTTTCAAATGTTTCAACTTCTATAATTTGCGCCAAAATGTATCAAATCAATCCAGAATGACTTTAAATTTTGCACATAAGTCATAAATGACATGATGGAGATATTTAAATTTCCAGAATTGAAATTTGAACCCGTTATCAATAAATCAACCTTCGGCTATTTTAAAACTTCAACTTTTTCTAATCTTTGCCAAAATGCGCTGAATTGTCCTACGTACTTCCAAATCCAAATTCAGGCATACGCCAAAGTCCAAAATCACCATACAAATCTATTGGAATCATAAAATTTCTATTCCGGAGTCGCTTGCTCAAAAGTCAACTCTCCGATCAACTTTTTTCTTTTAAGCTTCTTAAATAATAATTTTTCCTTCAATTTAATTCCGAATCTTCTAAAAACCAAGCTCGACTGCACACGCAAGTCATAATACATATTATGAAGTTGCTCGGGACCTTAAATCGCTGAACGGGATGCTAATTCTCAAAACGACAAGTCGGGTCGTTACAACTGAATAGCTTATGTAATAGTACACATATGGTATATAGAAGTTTTGACAATAATGTCATACATACAGAACTTATGATACTGGTCAATGTGTTTCTAAGTAAGTGTTTATCCCTGAATTTAACTTTCGTCTTCCAAAACTAAAGAATATCCTTTTAAATTTGTGTGAAAATAATTCCAGTATGTTTATGTTTTGTAGTTATAATAAATAAACCACAAGGACCAACATCATAAATATTGGACTATATTTGCAATAATATGTTTTCTTATACGAATGACTATATGTTGCACTTTCAAGAGAGATATCAATATCGACAACAAGAGTTCTGGTTATGAGAAAGCAAGCAAAGCATTAGAAGGAAACATACACAAGAAACATCATCAATAAAGAAGTATTAAGTAAGATACCATCACATTAAATACCTTTAAACGATAATACATAATTACATACTTAACATGACTAAAATTAAGTTTGTCTTTTTTACCCTTTAAAAATTATGTTCGTGTCACGACCCAAAATCCCATCACAGGCGTCGTGATGGCACCTAGTCTCTAAGGCTAAGTAAGCCGATTTCAATTATATTTTTGAAGCCATTTTTTTTTGAATTAAATAAGTAATCAAAACTAACAGTGGAACAAATATGAATATACAATCTCCCAAGATCGGTAGTACTGAGTCACGAACTCTAACTGAATACATAAAATGATCTTAAGGATCAAATACCCAATACTGTATGAATAATAAATAACAGTATAATAAAATAGAAAGGATTCAAGGAACTGCGACGACCAGGCAGCTCTACGTTAAATCCTTGTGATCCCACTCTAACTCTATCCGAGTCTGATATCTCCAATACCTAGCTCTGCACAAAAATATTTAGAAGTATAGTATGAGTACACCACGGTCGGTACCCAGTAAGTATCAAGACTAACCTCAGTGGAGGAGAGACGAGGTACAGTCAAGACACTCACTAGTCAAATAACCTGTGTAATATAGCAGTATATAATAGTACTGGAAAACAACTAGCAATGATAACAACAAACTCAACCAGTGATATAAAAACAAGGCAACAAGAACATCATAATTATTGCTCAGACGAATAAGGAAACACAAGTACAACCAATTAATCGAGTCTTTCAAATATAAATTCTTTCGTCTATATGTTTTTCAAATAAAAATCCTCAGGATATAATACTTTCTAATAAATATATTTTCAAGTAAAACTCACCATGTGACACCTCATTTCACAATCATAAAAATTACGGGTCTTAGCCCACTTTCATATTTTCCACGACACCTCGTACCCATATTTCTATCACCATCACACGGACAACTCACGTGTCACTAATAAAATCATCATTGTATATAAGATCCGCAGGATCAATTTATTTTCAATAAAGTAAGGTAAAAATCTTTAAATCAAGTAAGAAATCAACAAAAAGATAAGTTTATTTTAGAAATCGTTTGAGTGAAGAAAATGATATTTTCATTAAAATAAAGCATTAGATAAACTACTGGTTTGGATTTAAAATTTATTAAATTAAAACATACTAAAATGTTTCTTTCATTTAAAACAACTCAATCATCAAAACAAGTACAACCCAAAAATATAAATCTTCAAAGTCTCGTTCGAAAAAGTCAAGATCAACACAATACATCAAGAAATACAAAACATTTAATATTAAGTGAAATAATACATCACGGAGAACACAAGAATTTACAAATTACGGAAAAATAAAATAACCAAAGGTAAGTGCAGCCATAGAGAAATATCAACAAAAGGGCACTCCAGAGGTACCGCCCCATAGTCCCAAATCATAAATAAATTCACAATCTTTAATTTTCTTATATCACCGTGGGAGCCTTCACATTTAATTTTAAAGAAATTATTTTTCCCAAAATAGCATCTCGCGTTTTAGCCACCCTTATCACACTGCATGACTTCTAGTAGTTCCCCTACTAGCCACGCATTTCCAGCCACACTTATCTCACGGCATGCGTTTCAACACCCAGACCTTATATCACCGCATGACTTCTAGTAGTTTCCCTACTAGCCACCGTTTCAAGCCACCCTTATCTTACTGTATGCGTATCAATATCACTATATTTTACAAATCGCACCTCAAGTGCCCAAATATCACATCATTATACAACTTGCACCTCAAGTGCCCGAATATTACAACATATCACAAATTGCACATCAAGTGCTCAAATATTACAACATATCACAAATTGTACATCAAGTGCTCAAATAGTACAACATATCACTAATTGCACATCAAGTGCTCAAATATTACAACATATCACAAATAGCACATCAAGTGCTCAAATATTACAACATATCACAAATTACACATCAAGTGCTCAAATATTACAACATATTAGTTTTCCACAATAAGGAACCACGACTCGATCATAATGTGCACAATATCTTAACAAAATATTCGGGAGTGAACAACTCAACTGAATAATATTTCATAATTTGGCACTTTGCCTCAATATGATTCACAACCTTTATAATTCAATACCAAATTTTCAACAACGTGAACTGAAAAGTAATTCATCTTATTAACTAAATTTTCCATTTAAATTATATGTAGGTAAAATTAATAATAAAAGTGTTTTTCATAAAAATGGCAACTCAAACAAACACAGAGTTTACATAAAAGTCAAGTGGCAATCACGCCAAATTATCATATAAAAACAACCTCGGCAAACAAGGAATGAGGCATGACAAATAAGCGATTTAATAAGTTACAATAATTTTCCAACTTAATATTTAAGGGCGTCTACGAATTTTAACCGATATAATTTGCACATATAAACCAAGTATGTACTCGTCACCTCGCGTACATGGTTTTCAATTACAGAATTACTCAATGCCTAAAGGGTAATTCCCCCACTTGTCACCTCTTTGAAGCTCTAGCAACCCTTTGATGCGATTTCAAGGTTTGCTTCAAGGAAGAGTAGTGAAATCTTTAGTTCTCCCCTTTCATCTCTCTAGAATCGCTCTCTCTTCTCTCTAAAATACCAGAAATTTTCCCAAGAATGAACCCTAATCGAGTTAAATAAAATAGGGTTCGGGTCATAAAAGCCCGGTTTTTGTACAGCCGCGGCGCAGGGCGGCTGTGCAAAAAGTGTCTGGAAATGAAATTTCGGAGCGTTCTAGAATTTCCCACAGGCGCGGTGCGGTAGTGTTAAATTCTGTCAGCTTTTGGTAATTTGGTCATTACTTCTTGTAGGAGTGTCCAAATGACGAAGGGTTTGATGCGTTAGAAACTAAACTCGAATATATTTCATTTGATAGGTTTTCAATCGCATAAATCCTTATATATATGTAGATATGCTCGTCCAAAGTTTAGTCTTGTTCGTACTCATTTGAAACTTTAGTCTATCATGAAATTTCCAACTTGACTTAGGCTTAGGCCTCTCCTTAGACCCCACATCACTTATAATATGTCTCGTATACTTATTATCATATCTAATTGATATCCATCATATTAATAGTCCTCGTCTGCAAACAAAATAATATAATTAGCACATATCAACTTTCTAATTTCGCCAAAATGCGCCCAATTGTTCTACGGACTTCCAACTCCAATTTCGGGCATACGCCTAAGTCCGAAAACCAAACTCAATCACGCACGCAAGTCATAATGCACATTACAAAGCTGTTCGGGACCTTAAGCTGCTGAAGGGGACGTCAATTCTCAAAACGACAAGTCGGGTCGTTACAGTTCGCTCTAGACAAAATAATCATTTAATTATTATGTCATATTTAGTACTTTAAAATCACCTAAAATTTTGGTTATTAAATCTTTCCCTATTTGAATTAGGTAGGAATTCCAAAAATTTAGGAATTTAAAGTCAATATTCTACCTTACATAAATATTTCCTTATTTGAACTATATATGTAACTTAATTATAATTCTTACATGTTACTTTTCGTGGATGTATATTCCGTGGAAAAGCTAAATAAATAAATAAATAAAATTAAAGTAACTAACTGATCCTACAATTTTTGTGCATTTAAAAGGGACGTAAAAAAAGTTGACGAAAAATATAATTTTGATAAAATAAATGGTGGAAGAAATAACAATAATTCATATTTAAGGTAAGAGGTAGGCACGAGTTTAGACTTTAAAGAGCAATTAGGACATTCTTTTTCCTTTGAACATACTCAAATTCTTTGTCCGCTTTTATTGTCTAAATATTAAAAAATAATCAAATAAAAATCTTTTTAAATGTGAAATCTATTTTAAACGGTATTTTAGAAAGTAATCATAGGTAATACGAGTATAAGATAATGATCGAGCTAAAACTTTATAAGAATCGTTAATAATGATTGAGTTTGGATGCGTGTGTGATTACAAATATGTCTGGATCAAACTCATAAATATGATAATAGAATAGAAAGTTTTAACTATTACGTTTTATCAAATAATCAAATAAAAATCTTTTTAAATTTGAAATCTACGTTAAACGGTACTTTAGAAAGTAATCATAGGTAATATGAGTATAAGATAACGATCGAGCTAAAACTTTATAAGAACTGTTAATAATGATCAATAGAATAGCCTGGATCAAACTCATAAATATAATAATATCTATCATTTTGAAATTTGCAATTTTTTTAAAAATATATTTATATTATAAAACAAATATGTCTTTTGAATATTTTATATTATTTTTATAATTTATTTTCATTAACACAAACGACACACGTAACGTGCGTATGCTAAGACTAGTTATTATAATCATGAATATTAGGAAGTCCCCGAAATATTAATCGACCTATTTGCCCTTTAAAACATAAATTATTTTGTCAAACATATAATTTCTTGTTGGATCAAAACGTAATAGTTAAAACTTTTTCCAATTCTACTACCAAACTGCGTGGACTTGGATATAATCCATAAAGTTTCAATTTATTGGCTATTTCAAATATCACGTTCTACCCATTATTAAGGTTTTAAAGTGATGGTAGGCTAGAAATCCGTATTTTTAACGTAGTTTGCACTCCAATTACTATATTTTACTTGTGTTTGAGCTTAAATATAGTATATTGCACATATTATGTGTTTTATACCTTGCAGGAAGTGATTCCGAGTCAAAAAAATAATTTGGAACTAAATCGAACAATATGGAGCTTCGAAGCCTGAGTAAAGCCCAAAATATTAAGTCGGGATCGAGAATGTCACGACCCAAACTCCCTTCGTAAAACGTCGTGACGGCACCTAGTCTCTACGACTAGGTAAGCCCAACAAATTGCGGAAAATAACAAAATAAAAGTAAAACTTGGCAGCTAACAGCAGTGGATAACTAAATAACTAGTAACAATGTCACTCGGCATGTACAATAATCAATACTCTATAAATACACAGTCTTCCCAAAATCCGGAACATCATAAGTCACAAGCTACCGAAGGAAACTAGTATCGCTATATACCAGAGTCTAACAAAAGAAGTACGGAAGGTAAATGACATAGGAGAGAATAGAGAGGGACTCTGAGGTTTGCGGACACGGCAGATGTACCTTGAAGTCTCCGTACAATATCAAGCACTCTCAGCTAGTAGCGGGGCTGATAAGAAGTATCTGGATCTGCACATAAAAATATGTGCAGAAGAGTAGCATGAGTACACCACAACGGTACCCAGTAAGTACCAAGCCTAACCTCGGTCGAGTAGTGACAAGGTCAGGTTAGGCCGACAGGTATATAATAAATAAAGCAGAAGAATATACAGTATAATAAGAGACTAGAATTTAACAAACGGAAACACAGCAAGGCAACAGTGCAACACACAGGGGTAAACAATAGGGGATCTCCCGAGATACCATCTCCTAGTCTCAAAATACATATACAGGGAGAACTCCTGAGGTACCGCCTTGTAGTCTCAAAAGTAAATATGCAGGGAGAACTCCCGAGGAACCGCCTCGT
>AWOL01S0011263.1:20531-34495 GCA_000715115.1 Nicotiana otophora | reverse complement strand
GGACGTATTCTGGGAGATCCCCCAGCACTGTATATTTACAATCCCCCAGCACTGTATATTTACTTTGGGATTACGGACGTATTCCGGGAGATCCTCTTGTACTGCATATTCATTCGGAACTACGGGACGGTATCCCGGGAGATTCCCCATTGTGTTTACCTTGTTCTAAGCCGAGGGTTCCTTTAACTGTTAAATTTTCGAGAATTTCTTTAACTATGTTACCGTAAATTTTACTTATATCTTTTACTGTTTAATTTATTATATTTACTCCGGTAGGGCCTTGACCTGACCTCGTCACTACTCGACCGAGGTTAGGCTTGGCACTTACTGGGTACCATTGTGGTGTACTCATGCAACTCTCTGCACATATTTTTTTCGTGTGCATATCCAGGTTCACCTTATCAGCCGCATTATCAGTGAGCCGGGACAGTTTTGGAGACTTCAAGGTATATCTGCCAAGTTCGCAGACCTCGGAGTCCCCTTCTACTCTTTTCCATGTCCATAATCTTTTGTATTTTTCCTTGTTAGACTCTGATGTATAGAGACACTAGATCTTTCCTTCTGTATTTTGTGATTCACGATGTTCCGGGTTTTGGGATTTGTTGTGTATTTTTGAATAGTTGGTTAAATTTATATTTTTATTTTATTATTCCGTAAAATGTTAGGCTTACCTAGTTGTAGAGATTAGGTGTCGTCACGACGTCACACGGAGGGAAAATTGGGTCGTGACACAATCACATCAAATTGTCATATAAAAACAAATTCAATAAACAAGGATTTAGGCACGGCAAATAGATGATTTAATAAATGCCAACGATTATCCAATTTACTACATAATATTGCCTAAGACTTTAACCTAATAAAATTTACACATATAAGTCGGAGTACGTATTAGACACCTCACGTACATGGCTTTTCACATTCCACAAATGGCACGTAAAACTCGATGCCTGAGGGGTAACTCCCCCACTCGAAGTTAGGCAAGGCGCTTATCTTTTTGAAGTTATGCCGATATTTCAAAATTACCTTCTTGCTTGAATTGACCTCCAGACCGCTCGAATCTAGTCATAATTAATTCGATACAGTCAACAAAAATTATAGAATCAATTTCATAAGAAAATACTATATTTTTTCAATAAAAATCTAAAATTAACTCAAAACTTTGCCCGTGGGGCCCCCATCTCGGATCCGGAAAAAGTTACGAAATCCGATAACCCATTCAATTACGAGTCCACCCATATCAATTTTATCAAATTTCGATAACAACTCGACCTCCAAATCTTAAATTTTCGTTTTTGGAAGATTTTGCAAAAATCTTGATTTTTCTTCCATCAATTCATGATGTAAATGAGTATGGAATCATGAAATATAATCAATATAGGATAAGGAATACTTACCCCAATATTTTCCCGCAAAAATCGCCCAAGAACCGTGCTCCAAAAATCTAAAATGAAATGAAGGAAATCATCTTTTTTGGTCCTTAAGTTTCTGCCCATCCGTTACTAAAAGTCCATTTTCCGTCACTAAAAGTCCACACCAGAATTTGCTTGCACCAGTCTTTATTCAGTCAATCATAACTTTATATATAAATATCCAAATGATGAATGATTTAACTTTCTAGAAACTAGAATCAAAAGACTACAACTTTCATGTTTTGATAATTTTCGGATTCCTTATGAATTACAAAATTTAAGCTTCCAAAATCGGATCCATGCATCAGAAATTTCTGGTGAAACTTCCCTACTAACTTTCATTCAATCTATTATAACTTTCTGTACAAATGTCTAAATGATGAATAGTTTAATATTCTGGAAACTAGAATCAAAGGGCTATAATTTTACGTTTTAAAACTTTTCGGATTCCTTATAGATTGAGAGATATAAGCTTCAAAAATTGGCTCCACGCACCAGAAATTTCTGGCGAACAATTCTGCAACAGAAATTTCCAGCAACCCTCTTTGTCCGAAATCCATTCCGTTTACCTTCCAAAATCTATCCGAGACCCTCGCGACCTTAACCAAATATACCAACATGTCCCAAAATACAATATGAACTTAGTTGAGGTTTCAAATCACGCCAAACAACGCCGAAATTACGAATCGCACATCAAATCGAATTATGAGTTTTCAAATCTTCCAACTTCTATATTTTGCGCCGAAACAGATCAAATCAATTCCAATTGACCTCAAATTTTGCACACAGGTCATAAATGACATAAGGAGCTATGAAAATTTTCAGAACTGGATTTCGACTCTGATATCAAAAAGTCAACCCCCGGTCAAACTTCCCAAAAATTCATCTTTCGCCATTTCAAGCCTAATTCCTCTACAGACCTCCAAATAATTTTTCGGACACGCCCCTAAGTCCATAATCACCATACGGAGCTATTGACATAATCAAAATTCTATTCCGGAGTCATTTTCTCAAAAGTTAACTCTCCGGTTAACTCTTTCTATTTTATCTTCTAAATAAGGATTGTTCTTTTAATTTAATTCTGAATCTTCAGTAAATCAAAATCGACCACACCCGCGGGTCATAATACATATTGCGAAGCTGCTCGAGATCTTAAGCCACTGAACGGGCGTTAATTCTTAAAATGACAAGTCGGGTCGTTATATTCTCCACCTCTTAAACAAACGTTCGTCCTCGAACGTGCTAAGAATTTTTCTGATGACATTAAATTACTGAGTGCATTATTTCGCACATACTCACGGGTGATTCTACATCGCCAAAAATTTAACAGGGGTCCGACAACATCATCTAAGTGGAGATTATTTCTGTTATTCACACTTATAAGCCTTAAACCCAATTTCTTACACTCCAAACATTTTCAAAAGACCTGATTTTCATATCAACGTACGGTATTAGTCTCAACTGGCTATAGCAACTCGTGCCTACACACACGTCAACTTTCTTGATAGTGTTGAAGTACTTCAAAAATTTCCGGGGTGTTACATTCTCCCCCGCTTAGGATCATTCGCCCTCAAACACATAACATAACTTATCTCTTCTTTTGCACGTCTCAATCCCCCAAATTTTTTACTAACTCCCAATTTTATTTTATTTTGAAATTTCGGCAGAATCTCCCCTGTAATTGGGCCTATCCACCTGCCAGAGTAACACCAAGATAACTCTTAACAATACATCCACAACCCAACAAAGCACCACAACGTATATATCAATAACACTAATCTCCGCGTTACAAGCATTGCGTTATCATAATGATATCAGGACATGAAGCACATCATATATATACCCATCACCACATCTCTGGTCTTAAAAGTTGTTCATAATTAATTCCAGCATCCTCAATTAATCTCGTATTAACTAAAATCTCATTTTCAATTTTCGCAACACTGACAGCAACACGCGAGGCATGAAGACCTCATAATTATTTATCCGAATCAACGAGTCGCATTTAACACCACCTGGGTACTCACCTTATAGGCTAAAACATAATGTTTACAACACGAATATGGCTAAATATACACAAAAACATATAAAAGAATTATCAAATAAGCCTAACAGGCATGAATCCCCATTAATACTATAGTTCAAATTTAATTTTATAAATGGAGAATTTAAACTCATAAATTTTTCACCACAAGGACCTCGTCCTTATATAACTTCCATCGCGGCTTGTAACCCAGTTTAAATATTTCACATCATATAAAAAAGTGAGGATCTCGTACACATCATTGAATCACAGGTATTTTGTACATTGTGCCAACTGAAATTTTCCATTCCCTTTCTTTCTTCTTTTTAATAAATTCTGTAAACAGTTTTCACAACACATAATGAACCCCCCATACCAATAGGGAATATAATTCATAAAATTGAAATCAATTATTCCGAAACCACATCAAAACCCACTGTAGTGAGTAATAGAAAGTCATTTTTGGACTTATAGCCCTCAATAGTGAAAAAAATAAAAATGATAGACACGGTCTAACATCATCAAATCTCCCAACATGGGTAAATACGTGAGTGGTGTACAAATCACAAACTCGCCCTATATGGAGCACGATAGGAGGTCTCACCTCGATAATCAGAATTGAATCAAAATAAGAATAGTGCTCCTTTTATTATAAATTAAATCATGTATGTATGACACCATCTGTTGTATTTGCCTCAACCAAGTCATAGCAATTATGTCAACGGGCCGGGTCTCCCCCTCTTGGGCGCCCTCTACCCCCTGTCCTACACCCATAACTGGTTGTGCACGTGGAGTATTAACTGGAATAAAGCTTGTAGCCTAAGTATTCTGATGAAACCCGTCTCTCCCAAGTCTGGGACATTTTCTCATGAATTGCCTATTACAATCACACTGATAACAACCCCTCTGCGGGTTCGGATGCTCATATTGAGTCTCTACCGGATAACCGGAACAACCATTATAGGAACCTCGTGCCGGTGGTGCATTAAAATAACTTACTGTAGCACCCCGAGTATTCTAAAATTATTTTTGTGACCCCGCTGGTACTGAAATGTAGAATTATTAAGGAAGCAAGAATACCGCAAGTCCCAGCTTCATCCCATACAAATCTCAGCTCTTAATCATATACAAATTTTGGAGAACCTTTCAATACCACATAAATACATCTCAGGCCAAAGCTGATATAACACATGACCCCATAATCTCATAGTTGATAGTGGACTCCCCTCACTTGGCGCGAAGTTATAGGACACAGTCTAATGATCCCTAACACTAACCTTCATCGCTCGTATGACACCGGTCATAAGACACCTCAATCCATTTATTTGGCGCATGTCATCCTCATGACAGTTAAACTCGCTTCCTCCAGTGTCTTGGCTGCTAGTATGTACCCTTCGCTAAATAGAAATCCCAAACGAACTACATAGTCTCTAATACTACCAACTATCTTCAGATCTACATCTACCCCGTGAACCTACCACGATTGTGACGATTAGGTAATTAATTAAACCTTCTCAAGATCATACTTATCAACCAAATGTCAGAACCTGTAGCACCCCATGTGCACAATTGAATGATCTCTCAATATTCTCGTGTCCTCGATCTGGACGACACGTTATAACAATGGTTGAGCAGCCCTGGCTCCCTTATAACCCCTCTGTAGTATCACGAACCGTTGGCGCATAGTTGATACTAAGTGCGCAATTTCATACATGAGTGGATGCAAAAGAACATAAGATATATGCTTCAAGCTAAATGCCGCACGATAAGGAATGAAAGAAGTGAAAATTTTCTAACAGTTTTGTAGCCTCTCGAAGATAAGTACAAATACTGTACCGATCCGCAAGACTCTACTAAACTCGTCCGTGACTCGTAGAATCTATGAACCTAGAACTCTGATACCAACTTGTCATGACCCAAAATCCCACCAAAAGCGTTGTGATGGCACCTAGTCACTAAGACTAGGTAAGCCGATTTCCATTACATTTCGAAGCCATTTATTTTTAAATAGAATTTGAATTAAATAGATAATCAAAACCAACAACGGAATAAATATGAATATAACAACCTCCCAAGACTGGTAGTACTGAGTCACGAACTCTAACCAAATACATGAAATAATCTAAAGGATCGAATACTCAATAGTGTTTGATTAATAATTAACAGTACAATAAAATGAAAAGACTTCAAGGGACTGCGACGACCAAGTAGCTCTACCTTGAATCCTTGCGATCACACTTTAATTTTGTCTGAGTCCGATAGCTCCAATACCTGGCTCTGCACAAAAATGTGCAAAAGTGCAGTATGGGTACACCACGGTCGATACCCAGTAAGTATCAAAACTAACCTCAGTGGAGTAGAGACGAGGTACAGTCAAGACACTCACTAGTCTAATAGCCTCTACAATAAGATATACAAAATAATAGGGAACACATAACAATAAGGGCAACAAGAACACCATTAATAATGCTCAACAATTTATAAATATAAGTACACCCAATTAAATCAAGTATTTCAAATAAATATCTTTCACATATAATTCTTCCGAATAAATCTCTTTCAAATATAATTCCTTCAAATAAATATCTTTCAAATATACTTCCTTTAAATAAATCTCTCTCAAATATAATTTCTTCAAATAAATACCTTTCGAATGTAATTCTTTCAAATAAATTATTTTGAATAAAAATCCTTCCAAATAAATATTTTGATTATAATTCTTTCAATTAAAAAGTTACAATGTGATACTTCGTTTCATAATCATACAGCTACGGGTCTCAGCCCATTTTCATAGTTTTCATAAACACGGGTCTTAGTCCACTTTCATATTTCTACGGCACCTCGTGCCCTCATTTTATATAACAACTGCACGAATAATTCACGTGTCAATATCATCATTATTTACTCACGACACCTCGTGCCCACATTTCATATCATAATCCGCCTGGCAATGGCCACAGACCCCAATTTCAACATAAATCAGACTATTACCAATTTACCAACAACAAGACCAATGGCACAAGATATAAAAATAAACACAATAAAAATCACAACATCACATAAAAATTTCCAATGTAACAACCCCACATCATCACATATCATCCCTGACAATAGCACCCCTATCTCTCCTTTAGCCACCCTTATCACTCCTATAATAGACTCTCGTATCCCTCTGCCCTGAAAATATCAATAGTCACCCTTATCGCTCCTATAGCCATCTTTATCTCTCCTATAACCACCCTTATCACTCCCCAGACAATATTCTAATACACATAACAATAGTGAAATGCCTCCCTTATACCCACATAATATCAATAGTGGAATGCCACCCTTATACCCACATAATATCAACAGAGGAATGCTACCCTTATATCCTCAAATAACAACTCACACAATACAACAATTTACACGGAAAATCATCACGACAACATAACAAAATCAATTCATATCATAATTTGCCCAATGGCCACAACTAATTTCAAAGATACAACCAATCAATTAATTTCAAAACAAATAGCCGAAGGCTCCACACAATGTGTATAAGACCTCAAAAACAAACCACATAGATAGAATTTACTCAGCATAGGGCAACACCTTTATTAATCCACATTCTCTATAATTATATAAACACCCCTTCTTAAGCTCATTTAATTAAATATTTACAGAGAAAAAATCCATAATGAAATTAAATTCCAAGAAATATCAAACCAACAAACTCATGGAATTACATAAATATTCAATTAACAATCACATCAAATTGTCATATAAAAACAAATTCAACAAACAAGTATTTAGGCACAGCAAATAGATGATTTAATAAATGCCAACGATTATCTAATTTACTACACAATAATACCTAAGACTTTAACCCAATAAAATTTGCACATATAAGTCCGAGTACGTACTCGTCACCTCGCGTATATGGCTTTTCACATTCCACAAATGCACATAAGACTCGATGCCTAAGGGGTAATTCCCCCACTCGAAGTTAGGCAAGGCACTTACCTTTTTGAAGTTATGCCGATATTCCAATATTTTCTTCTTGCTTGAATTGACTTCCGAACCGCTCGAATCTAGTCATAATTAATTCGATACAATCAACAAAAATTATAGAATCTATTCCATAAGAAAATACTACATTTTTTAATAAAAATCCGAAATTAACTCAAAACTTCATCCGTAGGGCCCACGTCTTGGAATCCGGCGAAAGTTATGAAATTTGATAACCCATTCAATTACAAGTCCACCCATACAAGTTTTATCAAATTCCGATAACAACTTGACCTCCAAATCTTAAATTTTCGTTTTTGGAAGATTTTGCAAAAATCTTGATTTTTCTTCCATGAATTCACGGATTCATGATGTAAATGAATATGGAATCATGAAATATAATCAATATAGGATAAGGAACACTTACCCCAATGTTTTTCCGTAAAAATCGCCCAAAAATCGCACAAGAACCGTGCTCCAAAAATTCAAAGCAAAATAAAGGAAATCACCATTTTTGGTCCTTAAGTTTCTGCCCATCCGTCACTAAAAGTCCATTTTCCATCACTAAAAGTCCATTTTTCGTTACTAAAAGCCCACACCAGAATTTGCTTGCACCAGCCTTTATTTAATCGACTATAACTTTATTTACAAATGTCCAAATAATAAATGGTTTAACTTTCTGGAAACTAGAATCAAAAGACTACAACTTTCATGTTTTGATAATATTCTGATTCTTTATGAATTGCGAGATATAAGCTTCCAAAATCGGCTCCACGTATCAGAAATTTCTGGCGAATCTGCCCTACCAGCCTTTATTCAATCCATCATAACTTTCTGTACAAATGTCCAAATGATGAATATTTTAACATTATAGAAACTAGAATCAAAGTACTACAACTTTCATGTTTTAAATTTTTTTAGATTCCTTATAGATTGCGAGATATAAGCTTCAAAGATTGGCTCCATGCACCAGAAATTTCTGGCGAACAGCTCTACAACAGAAATTTCCAGCAACCCTCTTTGTCTGAAATCCATTCTGTTTACCTTCCGAAATCCACCCGAGGCCCTCGGAACCTTAACCAAATATACCAACATGTCCAAAAATATAATACGAACTTAGTTGATGCTTCAAACCACACCAAACAACGCCGAAATTACGAATCGCGCATCGAATCGAATTATGAGTTTTCAAATCTTCCAACTTCTATATTTTGTGCCGAAACGTATCAAATCAATTCCAATTGACCTCATATTTTGCATACAAGTCATAAATGACATAACAGAGCTATAAAAAAAATTTAGAACTGAATTTCGACCCCGATATCAAAAAGTCAACCCCCGGTCAAACTTCCCAAAAATTCATCTTTCGCCATTTCAAACCTAATTCCTCTACAGATCTCCAAATAAATTTTCGAATATGTCCCTAAGTCCATAATTACCATACGGAGCTATTGACATTATCAAAATTTAATTTCGGAGTCGTTTGCTCAAAAGCCAACTCTCTAATCAACTCTTTCCATTTTAGCTTCTAAATAAGGATTGTTCTTTTAATTTAATTCTGAATCTTCAGTAAATCAAACTCGACCATACCCGCGGGTCATAATACATATTGCGAAGCTTCTTGAGATCTTAATCCACTGAACGGGAGTTAATTCTGAAAATGACATATCGGGTCGTTACACTTAGCTTGAACCAATTAATTAATTACTTGAGAAGAATTATAAGTTCTTTGTACTAAACTTAGGTGTATTATAGTAACATTTGTTATAAATATATTATATTATAGATGTCCATTTAGTACTCCGTTGTAAATATGTTCGTATTGGACTTCGCCATAAATATATTTATCTATTTAGTACTCTATTGAAAATAAGCCTCCTGAATAAGCTATTATTTCGGCACTCCATTGTGGATAAATATTACTCATGTAGAAGATTATCTATAGCTGGTACAATAATAACTTACAAGAAGCTTACACAGCAGGTTGCAATAGGAGATTACAAGCAGCTTATATAGCAGCTTGCAAGTAGCTTACACAGTATTTTGCAGTAGCAGCGTGTAAGCAACTTACACAGCAGTTTGCAATAGCAGCTTACACAACAGCTTGTAGTAGCAGCTTACACAATAGCTTGCAGTACCAGCTTACACTACAGCTTCCTTTCTTCTATAAATAGAAGAGATTTCAGTTCATTATGTACATGAGTTTGAAGTTGAATAATATATCAATCTCTCTTTATATTTTTTATTTTATAACACGTTATCATCACGAGACTCTACCATATCTAGCACTTACTTTGAATTTTGTTTTTCTATTTCAGGATAAGAAGTAATTCAAAGTCACAACACTGAGGGAACTAATAGATGGTGCCCAACATAGAAAATCTGGAAGAAAAGCAAGTCTCTACATCGTTGGAGAAATCAAAGGCTTAGCTAGTGTATTTCCAGCTATTATGATTATTTGGTGTCGAAGCACCGATTGCTCGGAGGTATCAAGTATTATTTATTTTATTAATTACTCATCTTAGCTATTAAAAGTGTTATAAAGAGCAATCATGTATATCATGTAAGAGAGAAAATTTGCATTGGTGCATGCGTATGGCTAATGATTGAAAGACATTTGTCACCTACAAAAAGTGATTTTTAAAACCCATCCAATCTTTCTATTATCACTAGGAGTGATAAATATTTTGAGAGGCAGCAAATTTGCTCCTGCAGAGCATCGCTTGAACTCCAGTAGAGTTCATGAGAAATGTAAGATCACTAAAAGTGATTTTATATATATTTTATATCGTCTTATTGTTACTAAATTTTGTTAACCACCAGAAGTAGTATATGTCTATGACCACTAGAAGTAGTAATTTAGGTTTCTATAGTTACAATTACAGATAAGCTAGAGAAATATTCTCTGTATTACATGCACGCCTCGATTTACTCTTGAAGTAGTAAATATTTTAAAAGAGGATGAATCATCTCAATTTGATGTGATTAATGCACGTTCAGATAATTATGTTCGATCTCCTGAAGGATGAGAATTTTTGATAAATATTAATCCATTCTCTGAAGTGAATGTGATAATATTAATAAAGCCGTAAATATGAACGTATTCTTGATGTAAATATATTATAATTCACCTCCAGAAGAGTTAATATGATTGAGAGAATATATACTCAATATTTCGTATTTTATATTTTCTTATGAAGAAGTAACACAATTAAAATTTCCTCCTAAAGTAGAAAAATATTATGAAGAGGTGTTTTCTTGTGCTTAAACAATGGTTTTATATTGTTTATTTGGTTATAATTTTCTTTTATGATACCAAAAATGTCTGAGCAATATTTGATAGTACAAAATGTATCAACAACTCCTGAAGAGCTAGTTGTTTGTCTAGAAGACACATGACACCCGTAGTGTCCGATAAATATTAGATTTATGGATAATAAATGAAGGCTCTCGAAGAGCTTATATACAAATACGACATTCATATTATATGATTATGGTCAAAACATATGTCATAGTAAACCTGAAGTTTACTAATACAAATGTCTATCATATTGAGACTACAAATGATTGAAAGATTGAAAATTTTCATGTTTCCACAATCATAGGTGTAAAATAATATGTATGTGAGAAGTGGCCCGTCTTATTCTTCAATTTGTACTATATCATGTATCGTAATAAACCAGAAGTTTACTAATGCAAAAGCAGTCACAGTAAATCAGAAGTTTTACTGAGGCAAAAGTAGCAACAGTAAATCAGAAATTCGCTGATACAAAAGTAGCCATATTAAATCAGAAGTTTACTAATGCAAATGTTTATGACATAGTAAACCAAAAGCTTACTAAGAGATAGCACATGCCATGATACACTTGAAGTTTTCATTTGCCATTTTTAAATGAGCTATTTGAGAATTCAGATAAGCATATACTGAAGAACTAGAAGATTCTTCAAGAATTCTCTTGTGTTGCTGTAAATTGATTATACCAGCTAAAGTTGGGACTAAGACCCCTGAATTTTAGAATATATAAAAGGTGAATATGGGCTCATTCACCTATCATGTGAACCCTTTATAGATGCATATATGAGATGGTTACATGTGTGTTTATTGTCAATCTGCAGTTTGGCATTTGAAATTGCTTTTCTAAATTAAGAGCATAACTTTCAAATTATGAAATCAAGATAGTTCATCTTGATAATGTTGGTTTATATCCGAGCTAGTTTAGCATTGAATACCTCCTATTAATGGCTAAACTATTGCTTATTAGAACAAAGCTTTACGTGTTGGTCTAAGATTTTCTAAATTGCATACAACACTTATACGTATCAGACCAACAATATATGATAAGTCCTCCCCTCACAATTGGTTTAGGATCAGAAACCAAATATTTTTACTATCTAATAACTTTTGATGTGTGGTATACGATTAATTTCTCTACCACAATGCACAAAGATAGGTTTTCCAAAAAAAATTGGGAATATATGTTAGTTTTTCTAACATTTGGAGGATGGAATAAACAGCTGGAAAATATGCTATTTGAATCGAATTATCATTAATATGATCCTCACTTAGAAGATAATTCAAGTCAAATGTCAGAAGCATTTGCTGATCCAAAATTAAATATCATATTTCAGCTGCAAATGCTCCTATTAAAATTAAATTCCCTGAAGGATAAATTTTACTGCACGCATGAAGCGTAGTAAATCGATCAGTTCCAAAGGTAACGATCCTTGAAAAATGATATGAGAAAATGATCAAATTAAAACAACCCACGACATAATATTTCATGAAACTCCAGAAGAAGTTCAGGTACCTGAAAATAAAGAAAGTGATGAGATCTCAACAAGTTATGTCGCTTAGGAACCGATATAAAATGATCGTCGACAATATATTTGATACAATATAGTGCGCAATATTGTAAAAGATTGTGAGGATCAGACCTGAAGATGCCATGCCATTTAAATGCAAGTCATAAACTATATGACTCATTTGATTAAATCTATATGAAGATCCCTGAAGGATTTAAAATGCTTGAAGTATATAATTCAAAGTCTCGAGAAATGTATTCGATCAAATTACAAAGATCTTTGTACGGTTTAAATCAATCTGGGCGCATGTGATATAATCACCTTAGTAAATATTTGCTGAAAAAAGGCTACATAAATGATGTTATTTGTCCATATATTTTTATAAAGAAAATGGCATCAGAATTTGTTATACTTATTATTTATGTTGATGACATAAATCTTGTTGGAACTCCAGAAGAGTTCCAAAAGGCAATTGAATATCTTAAGAAAGAATTTGAGATGAAAGATCTTAAAAAGACAAAACTTTGCCTTGATATGCAAATTGAACATTTAGCAGACAAGATCTTTATCCACCAATCTGCCTAAAGAGAAAGGGTCTTAAAACGCGTTTACATGGACAAAGCGCACCCATTGAGTAGACCAATAGTTGTTCGATCGCTTGAAGGGAATAAGGGTTTGTTCCGACCTCCAAAAGAGGATGAGGAACTCCTTGGTCCTGATCAAATACCCTATCTCAGTGCAATTGGTGCACTTATATATCTTGCTAATGCTACAAGGCCCGATTTATTATTTTTGGTTAATTTACTAGCAAGATATAGCTCTTCTCATACATAAGGATATTGGAACGGGATTAAGCATATATTGCAATATTTAAAGGGAACTCTTGATATGAGTTTATTTTATACTAACAAAGATGGTGCATATCTTGTTGGTTATGCAGATGTAGGTTATTTATCTGATCCCCATAAAGTTCGATCTCATACTGGGTACGTGTTTACATGTGGAGATACTGTCATATCATGGCACTCCATAAAGCAATCTATTATTGCTACTTCTTCAAATCATGTTGAGATAATAGCTATTCATGAAGCAAGTAGGGAGTACATATGGTTGAGATCAATGATTCATTTTATTCGAGAAATATGTGGGTTGGAATGTGATAAAAGACCCACAATATTATACGAAGACAATGCGGCATACATAACCCAATTCAAGGGAGGATTCATAAAAGGAGATAGAACGAAACACATCTCACCAAAGTTATTCTTCACACGTGATCTCTAGAAGAATGGTAATATCGATGTGCAACAAATCCGTTCAAGTGACAATCCACCAGATTTATTCACTAAATCCTTACCAACTTCAACTTTTGAGAAAATGGTATATACGATTGGAATGCGGAGACTCAAATATTTGACATAAGGTTTCATCAGGGGGAGTAAAATATGCGTTGTACTCTTTTTTTCTTAATAAGATTTTTCTTACAGGGTTTTCCTTATAAGGTTTTTAATGAGGCAGCTAGCAATATGTATTACTAGATATGTGTACTCTTTTTCCTTCGCTAGAAGTTTTTCCCACGGGGTTTTTCCTAGTAAGGTTTTAATGAGACACATTGTCTTTTAATGTACATCCAAGGGGGAGTGTTATAAATATATTATATTATGGATGTCCATTTAGTACTCCGTTGTAAATAAGCTTCCTGAAGAAGCTTATCCATATTGGACTCCGCCGTAAAT
>AWOL01S0011263.1:5228-19625 GCA_000715115.1 Nicotiana otophora | reverse complement strand
AGACACACTATCTTTTAATGTACATCCAAGGAGGAGTGTTATAAATATATTATATTATGGATGTCCATTTAGTACTCCGTTGTAAATAAGCTTCCTGAAGAAGCTTATCCATATTGGACTCCGCCGTAAATATGTTTATCTATTTAGTACTCTATTGAAAATAAGCCTCCTGAAAAAGCTTATTATTTCGGCACTCAGTTGTAGATAAATATTACTAATGTAGAAGATTATCAATAGCTGGTAGAATAACAACTTACAAGAAGCTTACACAGCAGGTTGTGGTAGGAGCTTACAAGCAGCTTATATAGCAGCTTGCAGTAGCAGCTTGCAAATAGCTTACACAGCAGCTTGCGAGCAACTTACACAGCAGCTTGCAATAGCAGCTTACAGAGCAACTTCCTTTCTTCTATAAATAGAAGAGATTTCAGTTCATTATGTGCATGAGTTTGAAGTTGAATAATATATCAATCTCTCTCTATACTTGTCTTCGATTTATTTACTTTACACTTTTTATTTTATAACAACATTGAGTTTGTTGTATAGCCCAATAGGTAATCAGCAACCACAAATCATAAGCTGAAATTATGTAACCTTCACTCTTAGCGTGGTTTACTAATCACAATGAATATATGACAAATGTCTTTCACATTCACTCGTATCACTTGGTTATGGTTAATTAAGTATGTATTTTAACTTTAATTTCTCACTTAACTATATCATATTATATGATTTGGTGTATTTAAATACTAGATGTGAGTAAATTTGATTTAACCGAATAAGGTTCAAGTTAATTTTACCCTTTTACCCAATTTGACACGACATAAGAGGAATTGATCTTTATGAGTGACAAAAGAAAAGTCCAAGCCTCAAATACTCACACTCCGTATTGTAGATCTGTATCCTTGTGATAAAATTAATGTGATTTAGCATATAGAGGCTTTAATAACTTGCATTCTCTTCAAATGTTAAGAAGCGTGGAGTGTTAACTGCCGTTACAATTTAGACAAAATGGCCTTCGGGCCACTTAAACTTGTACCCATTTATCAATTTGATGGATGAACTTAGAAAATTTTCATTTAAACACCTCAACTCTAAATAAACACACATGACTGTGCGTGTTGTTCAATTGTTGCTGACATGAATAAAATTTAATATTTTTTATTACTATGTCTTCCACGTTACTATATTTTCTGGACACTTGTAATTATGGGTCCCACTTCTTCTTCTTCTTTTTTTAATAATCATTTTTATCAGATTTCTTGTAATTTTGTATCCCCTTCGTCTTCTTTAGAACTAGCCGGAAATATTCAGAACCCCTTAAAATATTACTGGAAATTTTTCTTTAGCAGCAGTCATTTTTCTCACTCCACTACCTTCCTCTTCCATCTTTCGTTCTCTTCTCACCAACAAAGCAAAAACTATTAAAAGAAAAATATTTAGATCTGACTGTCACCAAATGTTGCTTCAAATGGACAAATCAATATTAGTTTGATAATATCTACCAATGATTTAATTAATTTGAACTTTGCTTAAAGATCCGACAGCAAGATTGTGTTATATCTCGCGATTTCGTACGTTAAAGTTTTGTCGTCAGTTAATCGACGTAGACTCGGAGATGAGATTACCTTGAGGTTATAAGCATTTATGCTATTGATAACATGCAATAAGTAAAGTGTCATGAAGGCTAAAGGGTAAACGAATCAAAGAAAATGAGTTTCATGAAAGATTGCCAATTTGGGATAAAATACGGTCCGAGCTATAATACCCAGTATTTATGGACTAGTGCCATACAAGGTACTACATGACCATGATAGTAAGGTATATAAGGTATGTTAAAAAGTAAGTAGTATTTTAAGTAAGTTGAAGTAATTAATTTATTATTGGGTAGTGGGAGATTGCCTAGTTAATTAAAGAATTATTGAGTAATTAATTAAAGAGTTGGATAAGATTTAACCCCCAACGCAAGCATCCCTTTCCCATTTAATGACTATTAATAAAGGTTGAAAGGTGTCACACTTTAAGAAAGAAATGTGACACCAAGCTTGAAATGTGGGGCCTATCAAAAAGTAAGGATAACATTTATAGTTCAAAAATATTTTCTAATCTCTTAAGAAAGAGCTTCACCCAAGCTTTCCTTACACAGTAACATTATTTCTAAGAGCTTCAGCCAAGCTTTCCTTACATAGTAACTGTCACGATCCAAATTTTCCCTTCGTATAACGCCGTGACGACACCTAGTCTCTACAACTAGGTAAGCCTAATATTCGCGAAATAATAAAATAAAAACATAATTTTAACACCTAAATATTCAAAAATACACAGCAAATCCCAAAATCCGGAATATCGTGAATCACAACCTACAGAAGAAAAAATCTAGTGTCTCTATACATCAGAATCTAACAAGGAAAATACAGAAGATAATGGACATGAGAAAGAGTAGAAGGGGACTCCGAGGTCTACGGACGCGACAGATATATCTTGAAGTCTCCAAAGTTATCCCGACTCACTGATAGTGCGGCTGATAAGGTGCACATGGATCTGCACACGAAAAATATGTACAGAGAATAGCATGAGGACACCTCAATCGGTACCCAATAAGTGCCAAGCCTAACCTCGGTCGAGTAGTGACGAGGTCAGTCAGGNCTTACCTCGAACCAAGCTCAATCAATCGGTCACAATGCCTTTTCCACGAGTATCCGGCTCCGAATGGCCCAAATCTAGTCAAAAGCAATTACATATCATAAATACAACAATAATAGACTCATCTAATTAACGAAATCAACATTTTAACGAAAATTCCGAAATTAACTCAAAATCGTCCGTGGGGCCCACGTCTCGGAACCCAACAAAAGTTACAGAATATGAACTCTTATCTAACCACGAGTCCAACCATACAAATTTCACCAAAATCCGACATCAACTCGAACCTCAAATCTTCAATTAAAGTCTATGAAGATTTCTACCATTTTTAACCCAATATTTACCCATTTGAACTTAAAAATCTTTCCACAACCTTATTGGTATGTATACATAATATTCTTACACCCAAGAATCATACTATTAATCACCCATCTTTACTCCAAACCCGAAATTGAAGAATTGAGAAAAGAAATTCTTACCTCTATGAAGCCCTAACAAGATCCTTCTGAAATCTTCAAACCTTGAACAAGAAATTGATGGATAAATGACTAAGTTTTCACTTTCTCTCTCTAAAATGCTCTCACCTCTCTCTAAAATATCATATGAAACCCTTCAAAATGACCCCCAATAGTGTTTTATAAGAATAGGGTCGGGTTTATAAAACCAGAAAAATAAAGCTCCGGAATAGGTTCTGCGGTCGCATATGCGACCGCAAAATGGTTATGCGAACCGCATATCGGTCGCATAATCAGTCTCCAAAACTGGCAAACATTTATTTGTGTATGCGGTCACTATGCGGCCCGCATACCTGTTCTGCGGTCGCATAGTGACCGCAGAACAGTTATGCGGTCGCATAGTCGACCGCAGATTTCATCCAAACTAGCCCTCTTCTGCCTCACTTCTGCGGCCATTATGCGGCCCGCAGAGTGATTATGCGGTTGTATAATGGACCGCAGAAATGCATTTTTCTGTTAAAAATTTTTCTTTACTTCCCGGTGCATTGTTCAACCCAAAAGGTCTGAGCCGCAACCTTTGTACTAATTGATCTACCTCGACACCACAAAACCTTAATTTTCCTTAGTAAAAATTCTCCGGGTCACTACACATACGTAAACATCTGGTCAACATTTTCAACTAAATTTCGAAATCTTGAAACTAAGTATTCCAAATCTTTCAAAAACCTCACCGGACCCGGACCAATTACCTCCGGTAAGTCACATAATAAATATAAAGTATAAATTGAGCAGTAAATGGGAAAACAGGATTATAATACTTAAAACGATCGATCGGGTCGTTACAATAACGTTATTTCTAATCTCTTAAGAAAGAGTTTCAACCAAGCTTTCCTTACACAGTAGCATTATTTCTAAGAGCTTCAGCCAAGCTTTCCTTACATAGTAACGTTGTTTCTCATCTCTTAAGAAAGAGTTTCAACAAAGATAATTTTGCAATAGTAACATTATTGCTTCAAGCATTTCATACAAATTGTTCCTTATTTCGATCTCGCTGTCACGTATTTTGTCGTAATTAATGTGTGTTAGAGGGATTGTTAAAAAAATTGACTCAGGTATGTTAAGGTTATCCCTCCTTTCTTTTTGGCATAATCCAAATAATACAAATGAAACGAGCAAAATACGCAACTTTCATAAATGACTTTATTCATAGAAATACTAGGGGTGCCTATATTCTTGATTCCCTATATGAATTATTATTTTATCTTCCGTTCATGGGTCTAAGAAAAATACGTATTTGATAAAGTTTATCCGAAAGGCATATTGATTTTTATGGCATTCCGAGAAATCTTATTAACGTATTTCTTATGTATTTCATACATGTATACATGTACATTGATCCATGACCAGATGGCGTTATATACGCATATATTATATGTATATAGGATATAAGAAAAGGTTACGGCGTTATATATGTACCACCACCTGATCAACTAGTATATGTTGATGATTTTGCCCACAGTGTCTGAGATGATATGATGGGATGCCCTTAGAGGGTTGATGATGTTATGTACACCTATACCTATGCATGACACGATATTTATACGCATGTGCATGACATTATAAATGTTTTAGGATTTACAAAGTGATTTAGACTTACAGGCGGAATTCTTTATTCCACATTTCATCTATGTCTGTTGTGTACTGATTTTTATGCCTTACATACTCAGTACATTATTCGTACTAACGCCCTATTTCCTGGGGCCTGCATTTCATGCCCGCAGGTGCAGGTAGACAAGCAAATGGTCCCCCTTCTTAGGATCCTTGATCATCGAGAGTTGACGTGCTCCATTTGATCCGGAGCTGCTTTTGATTGTGGTACGATATACTTGTACACATATATGGGTATGACGTGGCCCAGTCCCGTCCTTGTACAGTTATATATTTTATTAGAGGTCTGTAGATAATATATATAGTTGGATAGTATGTGGCCTTGCCGGCTTCCAGTTTTGGGTATATAGTTGTCTATAGCAGCCTTGTCGGCTCGCCCTACGTATTTCACACATATATGTACATATGTATTTTGGGTAGATTTTCCTCATGTATGTTATTCTCGTAATTCAGCAGATGTTATTCATGTTTATATCTTAGTTGCATGATCAGAGGTGTTCGACAGGTAGGACTCGGGCTCTCGTCGTGGCCCATCGGTTTGGGTCATGACAGATTGCTGGCCAAAAAACCTTTTTCTTCATCAAAAAATTTGTCTCTTTAATTCTCCATGATTTGCACAATTAAGAGATGAGATTGAGGTAAAAAGATGGAAAATGGTTAATATAAATCTTATTTACTTCTCCAGCAACATCCTACATTTTTCAATAGTTTTATTATCTTTTCCACCTTTATCGCTGGTCCATTTATTCCAGCTATTCCTTCGCCTCCCATGGTGATTTTTCTGTTATAGAGAAGGATTGATCTTTGATTTTACTGGATACTGCATTGGTTAAAGCAAATGGTGGTAAAATGGAGGTGACAAAGATGGTGGAGCAATGGCAAGAAGTGAAATAGGGAAAGAATAAAAAGAAATGGGAGGGGAGGCCGAGGGTGGGTAGCAGGAGGGAGAAAGTGGGTTGGGGGAGGGGGATGGAGAAAGGGGGAGATGGGACGAATTTGATTTGTTATATTTGCTTTTTCTTTTTATTCGTTTAGTTACTTTATTTATAATTATTTCTATTTCAGTATTTGTTAATTAATTTTTTTCTATCAACGCACCTTTTAAGCGTGATTTGCACACATCTTTGCCACATAGACAATGCTATGCCACATAAGTATAGTCAACGGTCAGAGGCGTTTATTGATATCCATTTTATTGAGTTGAGGTGTTCAAATAGAAAAATCCTAAGTTGGTTTACCGGGTTGACAAACCAGTGCAAGTTTAAGTGGCTAGGAGGCCATTTTGGCTTCAATTTATAGACACAAATTTAGGTTTATAAAATAACTATTTCGATGCACAGCACAAAGCCCCTATAGCTCAGTGGTAGAGCGTCAGTCTTGTAAACTGAAGGTCTGTAGTTCGATCCTGCATGGGGGCAAAACATTTAATTTTTGAACTCTTCCTTTCTTTTTCCCATTTTTGCACAAATCTCCCAAAGCCCTAGGTGATATATTTTTCCCTTTTTTTGGTTGTTCAACGCTGTAACAATTTTAATCGAAATGGCTTCAATTGTCCGAAAAGCTCTGAGAAACCAATTTCAATCAAGAATCCTCACAAACCTTAAAAAATCCGAACCAGCAATTCTCAGTTCTACACCACAAATCTTGGTCCATCCTCCTTGCAGCAGACATAATCAGATACCCTTTTTTCTCCAAAAAGAAACAGTGGATTCAAAATTGAATCTTTACCCAAGTTTTTCTTTTGGTTTTTTTCTTAACCCAAATGGGTTTTTTCTTAATCCCATTTCTCCAAATGAGTTGGTTAAATCCGAGAACGATGAAAACGAAGACTCAGTAAAGATTTGGGCGGATAGTGTGAAGAAAAAGAGGAAGAGGAAGATGAACAAGCACAAGTTGAAGAAGCTTAGGAAGTGCTTGAGGAGAAAGACGTAAATTTGTGTTAATCTGGTGAGGACTTTGTTACTAAAGCTGCATCTTCGCCCGTTTTGAAATCCCTTTTTCAGGCATAGTGTTCATTGTTTCCGCTTTGTAATGACCGAAAGATATTTCCTTTGCTGTTATTTAGAATGATACTGATAGTAATATTTCCAAAACAGAAGCTAAATCAACTCTTCCAATTTTTCTAATAATCTATTTTGAGGGGCTTATAATTTGTGTTGTCGCTTTCACATCTCCCTGATCGAGGTTTATGGATTATTTAATATAGTTGTGTTTGATATTTAGATTAAGAAAGATATAGAAATCTGGAAACAAAGCTCTTTCTTTTAAATTGCAATCTCTGATGGATGTATGAATAAATGAATTATGGTTTAGTTGTCAAGCTTCATGTCGTTCACTTTAATGGAATTAATTGCTTTTGTCTGATTTCAGCTTCATAAATTCTTGTTCTTGTATCTGCTTAGTTGGTCCTCTCTACTTCATTGTGCAAACGTGTTGATAGTTTTCGTTGATGAATTTCAGTATGGATTTTACCTTTTATGTGATTATGTCTGTGAGGTATCTTTGTGCTTTACTCCATTTCTCAACTTCCAATAGTATTCCCATATTGAATATCTCAGAATATGTCTGTGTAGTCGATATATTTGTTGTAGCCAGTGGATAATGTGAACACTCTTGGGTATGGTCTAGCATCAATGTAGCTGGAACGTCATAAGAGAGAAGGGTTCAAATTCTTGTATGCACAAAAATAGCTGATTTCTTCTCATTAGCCTTGATTGGTAGAGTTACCAATGCATATACGGGCTGTTAAGATGCAGGTAAGGTAGAATAATTGTGGTGTGCAAGCTGCGTTTAACTATAGGTCTTTCTTGAAAAGGTAAATATTTGTGTAAGATGCCTCGTATCTTGGAGGAAAGAAAATTTATTTTCATTGCAAATGCCCTCATGGGTGGGCACACATCGGTGGTCTAACTCTAGGTCATTACTCAGCATCGGTGGTCATATTCCCTGTGCCATTTATGTGGAAGGGGTTTTTCGATGGAGCGATATAGGTAAGCTACTTAGGTTTTGCTATGTCAACAGAGATTGAAACCGTAATAGGGGACCAGTTATAAGTTGGGTGGTGATTAAAGATAGAGCCCAAAGAAAAAAGAGAGTGACTTAGATGTCAGCCCTTCCGTGTTCCAACTAAGTCAAATATTATAGCAACTGGATGGGAAACTAGTGGAGAACTACTGGCGGCGCAGAAGTAGCTGAAGGAAATTGAACTGCTAATACTATCAGAAATTGATCTTAATGCTTTCTTTCTGCCCTCTGTTTGTTTTGCCTGATAAGCTCTCTGTGCCCTATATCTATAACTGCCCTTATATCCTAGGAAATCTTCCTTGGAGGGCTGAGCTGATTTCCCGTGCACCGCTGTAATTTTCGACACACGTGTCCTGAGATTCTCTTCAGTTTTAAGGTCTTACGCTGTTGGAAACTTACTCACATTAATCTGGACCTAGGTTGTTTGAGCTAGTCCCATATAAAGATTTGTAGGCTAAGTAGGTTGGCTGGTGAAGTGGTCACCTCTATCAGGATTTTTTTTCGATGAAGGGTCACCTCTATTAGGACTTGTGGGAGGGCTTTCCCCTTTCCTAATTTGATTAGTTGCGTATATATACTTTCTTGATTTACTTGCTCCCAGGGGCGAAGCTAAATATAGGTACGGGGGTTCAATTGAATCCCCTTGATGATTATACTGGCAAATAATGCAAGAACAATTCGGTTTTTGTTATATATAATTTGTTCAATACCCTAGCGTAGTGTTAAAGGGGGTTTTGAAAGTTGCTTTTAGGTCGCAGCTTCAAATCCCAACTATGACATTCTTTTATTTTCTTGAATCTCCTTATATACTTTCTGACTCTGCAATTGCTTGCTTATATTTTAACTTGTAACAGGCATATTGTGAAGCCAGTTGAGAACCGAGTGCATTTAGATATTGACCACTTTGAGGCTTGTGATGCTTAAAATCTGGCCCATGTCCCAGGGGTGTCTGAGCTACTTGTTTCAGCATGCTCAGATTCCCACTTCCCTACTTAAGCTATTGTTATGTTAACTTGTTAAGTCTAGTCCCGCTTAAACAATCTGCCCATCTACTATTTCCCCGGCGCAGAAGTATGTTCTGGGCAGGTGTAGCTTAACTGTATATTTCTCATATCTCAACTAATGTCCTGACCAAGGGGTGTGGTGGCTATGGTTGAGGTCTTTCGCCATTAATCAGAGTCTCAAGTTCCAGTCCTTGAAATAGAGAATTACTTGGTATGCAGAGAGCATTTACCCTCCATAATGAGCCTACCTGTTGCTAAACCGAATTAGTTGGCTAGTGAGCTTCAAATATAGGATGGTTAAAAAACTACTTTATATATCTTTCATTTTGAAAATCAAATTTTCGTGTCGCGAAATTTACTCTTTTTTTTACGTTTTCATTCATTTTCTAGGTATAAGTGTTATTCTTTCGAAGTCAGTATTATGTATGTCATTAACACAACAAACTGTACATTATTCATAGTTTATGTAAGGTATGGGAAAATTTCTAAATAGTTGCAAATGTCTGTCCTGATTGTTGTGTCACTAGTGACTAACCATACTGCATTATTCATATTTTATTAATTGCCAAGAAAACTATGAAGTTGTTATGAAATAAAAGTAATATAACAAGAACTATGTAATTAACTAGGACTAATAATAGAAGAGAATGATAATATTAGAAAGGAACATTTCTTTTTAGTTTCAGAGTGTCTTTAATAGGTTCATCAATGAACCTATTTATAGAAATATTTCATTGTTACAAAACTAATCCAAAACCTGTTATGAATACAAAACCAATTCAAAATTTGTTATGGATACAAAACTAATTCAAAACCTGTTACGAAGACATCCATCGTTGCAAGTAGATTCAAGTGGATGAATCCACTTGCAGGATTTATAACACTCCCCCTTGGATGTCCATTAGAAGATAATGTGCCTCATTAAAACCTAAGAAAAACCCAGTAGGAAAAGTCCTAATGAAGGAAAAAGAGTACACATATCTTGTAATACGCATGAAGAGTTGCCTCATTAAAAATCTTACTAGGAAAACCCAAATGGGACAAAACTTTGGTTAAGGGAAAAAGAGTACAACGCGTATTTCTCCCCCCGATAAAAACTTTATTTGATATCTCCGAGACGCCGCATTCCAATCATGTATCTCAACTTCTCAAATGGTGATGTCGGCAATGCCTTAGTTAACAAATCTGTCAAATTATCGCTTGAAAGAATTTGTTGAAAATCATATTCACCATTCTTTTGAATATCATACGGGAAAAAGAATTTTGGTAAAATATGCTTTGTTCTGTCTCTTTTAATATATCCCCATTTTAGTTGAGCTATACATGCATTGTCTTATTACCATGTTATTGGAATATCCTTTTCCCATGAAAGACCACATATCTCCTGGATATGTTGATTTTGTTGATCTCAACCAAACACATTTTCGACTCGCTTCATGAATGGCTATTATCTCTGCATGATTTAGTAGCAACCATAATTTATTTTGTTGAACTCCATGATATGACAGTACCTCCACATGTGAATAAATAGCATGTTTGAGATCGACCTTTATGTGGGCCAGACAAATATCATACACCTAAGGGTGGCAAATGGGTCGGTCCCAGGCCTAAGTGAGCTTCAAATATAGGATGGTTAAAAAACTACTTTATATATCTTTCATTTTGAAAATCAAATTTTCGTGTCGCGAAATTTACTCTTTTTTTTACGTTTTCATTCATTTTCTAGGTATAAGTGTTATTCTTTCGAAGTCAGTATTATGTATGTCATTAACACAACAAACTGTACATTATTCATAGTTTATGTAAGGTACGGGAAAATTTCTAAATAGTTCCAAATGTCTGTCCTGATTGTTGTGTCACTAGTGACTAACCATACTGCATTATTCATATTTTATTAATTGCCAAGAAAACTCTGAACTTGTTATGAAATAAAAGCAATATAACAAGAACTATGTAATTAACTAGGACTAATAATAGGAGAGAATGATAATATTAGGGACTAATAATAGGAGAGAATGATAATATTAGAAAGGAACATTTCTTTCTTAGTTTCAGAGTGTCTTTAATAGGTTCATCAATGAACCTATTTATAGAAATATTTTATTGTTACAAAACTAATCCAAAATCTGTTATGAATACAAAACCAATTCAAAATTTGTTATGGATACAAAACTAATTCAAAACCTGTTACGAAGACATCCATCGTTGCAAGGAGATTCAAGTGGATGAATCCACTTGCAGGATTTATAACACTCCTCCTTGGATGTCCATTAACAGATAATGTGCCTCATTAAAACCTAAGAAAAACCCAGTGGGAAAAATCCTAATGAAGAAAAAAGAGTACACATATCTTGTAATACGCATGAAGAGTTGGCTCATTAAAAACCTTACTAGGAAAACCCAAATGGGACAACACTTTGGTTAAGGGAAAAAGAGTACAACGCGTATTTTTCTCCCCGATAAAAACTTTATTTGATATCTCCGAGACGCCGCATTCCAATCATGTATCTCAACTTCTCAAATGGTGATGTCGGCAATGCCTTAGTTAACAAATCTGTTAAATTATCGCTTGAAAGAATTTGTTGAAAATCATATTCACCATTCTTTTGAATATCATACGTGAAAAAGAATTTTGGTAAAATATGCTTTGTTCTGTCTCCTTTAATATATCCCCATTTTAGTTGAGCTATACATGCATTGTCTTCCTACCATGTTATTGGAATATCCTTTTCCCATGAAAGACCACATATCTCCTGGATATGTTGATTTTGTTGATCTCAACCAAACACATTTTCGACTCGCTTCATGAATGGCTATTATCTCTGCATGATTTAGTAGCAACCATAATTTATTTTGTTGAACTCCATGATATGACAGTACCTCCACATGTGAATAAATAGCATGTTTGAGATCGACCTTTATGTGGGCCAGACAAATATCATACACCTAAGGGTGGCAAATGGGTCGGTCCCAGGCCTAAGTGAGCTTCAAATATAGGATGGTTAAAAAACTACTTTATATATCTTTCATTTTGAAAATCAAATTTTCGTGTCGCGAAATTTACTCTTTTTTTTACGTTTTCATTCATTTTCTAGGTATAAGTGTTATTCTTTCGAAGTCAGTATTATGTATGTCATTAACACAACAAACTGTACATTATTCATAGTTTATGTAAGGTACGGGAAAATTTCTAAATAGTTCCAAATGTCTGTCCTGATTGTTGTGTCACTAGTGACTAACCATACTGCATTATTCATATTTTATTAATTGCCAAGAAAACTCTGAACTTGTTATGAAATAAAAGCAATATAACAAGAACTATGTAATTAACTAGGACTAATAATAGGAGAGAATGATAATATTAGGGACTAATAATAGGAGAGAATGATAATATTAGAAAGGAACATTTCTTTCTTAGTTTCAGAGTGTCTTTAATAGGTTCATCAATGAACCTATTTATAGAAATATTTTATTGTTACAAAACTAATCCAAAATCTGTTATGAATACAAAACCAATTCAAAATTTGTTATGGATACAAAACTAATTCAAAACCTGTTACGAAGACATCCATCGTTGCAAGGAGATTCAAGTGGATGAATCCACTTGCAGGATTTATAACACTCCTCCTTGGATGTCCATTAACAGATAATGTGCCTCATTAAAACCTAAGAAAAACCCAGTGGGAAAAATCCTAATGAAGAAAAAAGAGTACACATATCTTGTAATACGCATGAAGAGTTGGCTCATTAAAAACCTTACTAGGAAAACCCAAATGGGACAACACTTTGGTTAAGGGAAAAAGAGTACAACGCGTATTTTTCTCCCCGATAAAAACTTTATTTGATATCTCCGAGACGCCGCATTCCAATCATGTATCTCAACTTCTCAAATGGTGATGTCGGCAATGCCTTAGTTAACAAATCTGTTAAATTATCGCTTGAAAGAATTTGTTGAAAATCATATTCACCATTCTTTTGAATATCATACGTGAAAAAGAATTTTGGTAAAATATGCTTTGTTCTGTCTCCTTTAATATATCCCCATTTTAGTTGAGCTATACATGCATTGTCTTCCTACAATGTTATTGAAATATCCTTTTCCCATGAAAGACCACATATCTCCTGGATATGTTGATTTTGTTGATCTCAACTAAACACATTTTCGACTCGCTTCATGAATGGCTATTATCTCTGCATGATTTAGTAGCAACCATAATTTCTTTTGTTGAACTCCATGATATGACAGTACCTCCACATGTGAATAAATAACATGTTTGAGATCGACCTTTATGTGGGCCAGACAAATATCATGCATCTAAGGGTGGCAAGTGGGCCGGTCCAGGGCCTAAGTGGGCCGGTCCAAAGGGTCTCGATCCCGGGCTAAACAGTCCCAATTTAAACGGGCCAAACGGTCCCGGTCCTGGTGGTCTTTTTGTAGGAACCGTCCCGAGATCGGGCCCACGAACTAATGGTCTCGGGCTAAACGGTCCCGGCCCGCGGGCTAAGTGGGCCCAGCAGATATATATATTTTTAAATTTTATAGAAATTAGAGAAAAAAGATGTTAATAAAAATATCTAAGGCAATTCCTTGTAAATTTTATTATAGAATTGTGACCTAAATTCTTTAGTTCAAATTTAAAGACAAAAATATTGTAAAGAGATATTCAAAGCAATGCGTTATAATTTTTATAGCATTAAAAAAATATGGCAATATCTTTCTTAGTCTTCCTCCCCCCTATGGAATGAGCACAACAAGGTGCTAATACCACCATTGAGACAAAAAAGAAACTAATCAAGATGTGCCAAAATACAAGTTACATAATACATATTAATTTTTATTCATACAAGTTACATGGTATCTCTTACAAACTTCATAAATCCATCAAGGCCCGGAGGAATTTCCGTTGGTGGTGGCGGAAAAGAAGCTTGGTCATTACCGCTTTCGGGCAAAGCAACATCCTCAGCAAGTTCAGCTAGCATTTCTTCGTAAGCTTCATCTACCTCTGATTGTGATTCAGCAAGTCCAAAATTTATTCTTTCCGAACGGATCCAATCTCTGAAAAGTACTGATTTTTCCAAGTTCTCCCTCATAGACGCTCTATAATCACCGAGTTGAAGTCTTACTTGACTGAAAGCGCTCTCCGATGCCACTGTTGAAGCTTGAATAGTTAAAATGTCTCGTGCCATCTTTGAAAGAACCGGAAAGTATTTTGCTTTGTCCTTCCACCATTCCAAAAGATTAAAGGAGCCGTCGGGATTCACTTCCTCAATTCCCTGTGAAAAATAAACTTCAAGCTCATTTAGTTGTGAAACATCACTACTACTAGAACCTTGAGAATCCCTAAACCCTGCCCAAGCACTAAGTGCTCTTATTCCCGTAGTTTTTTTAGATGATTGAGAATCAAAAAAAGAAGGAGTTGGAATATTTGGTCTAGCATGATCTAATGCAACTTGATAAGCATTATAAATAGTTTGAGCATTTATTCTAATTGAGGCTATTGCTTCCGGAAGTTTAGACAACTCCTCATCTTCAAGTGTTAAACCTTTATAAACAGTTTCATACCAAAATTGAGGATCTCCTAATTTCATATAAGGATTTAACAAAG
>AWOL01S0011261.1:0-21596 GCA_000715115.1 Nicotiana otophora | reverse complement strand
GCGCAACTTAGTATTTTGTACTCTAAGTACAGTACTACTGAAGAAAGATTATCTCATCGACCTGAAGATGTTGAGCTTGAGGACTGAAAATACCTAATACAATATTTTGGAAGTCAGGAATTAAAAGTATTAACTTAATACCTGAAGTGTCACGACCCTAAACTCAAACCTGTCATGATGGCGCNTGCAAAGGCTTTTTAGAGCATGGAAAGCGCAACTTAGTATTTTGTACTCTAAGTACAGTACTACTGAAGAAAGATTATCTCATCGACCTGAAGATGTTGAGCTTGAGGACTGAAAATACCTAATACAATATTTTGGAAGTCAGGAATTAAAAGTATTAACTTAATACCTGAAGTGTCACGACCCTAAACTCAAACCTGTCATGATGGCGCCTATCGATGGTACTAGGCCAGCCGACTCCCATAATACTACAACAATTCATTCACAGATATGCCAAAAGGCATCTTGTATGGCTGAATTTCATAAAAGAAACAAGGGTTGAACTCAAAAATAGAAATGCAGAATGAAAAGTCCCAAACTTCGGGGTGTCACTGAGTCATGAGCAACTACTAAAAACTGGTCTGACAACAACAAGACTAACATAGTCTGGGAAACATCCAAAATACAACTAAAGGGAAGACAAAGAAGAAGAAAACAAGGCTGCGATCGCTGGGCAGCAACCTTGCTAACTCCAATTATCAGCTACAGGAATATCAACAGCCGCTACAGTGACCAAAAATGGTCGGATCTGCACACAAGGTGCAGGGAGTTACGTGAGTACACCAACTCAATAAGTAACAGAAATAAATAAAGGCTGAGAAGTAGTGACGGGCTAAATGCAAGTACCGTTCATATCACAAGAATTTAGTAAAGTGCGGCATGATTTGTAACCAGAGTTTAAGTCAAATCAGCTTGTTTAAATCAAGTTCAAGTAAATCAATTGGAAATATCTTTCAACAGTTCTCAAACAAGGACTCAAAGCAACTATGAGCATGGATGATGAAATCATATACTGCCCCTCGGGCTAACATCACTCAGTCCTCCTAATGACTCATGCATCACCATCACTCATGCCTCACAATCGCTCAACACTCGACACTCGCACTCTGTAGGTACCTGTGCTTACTGGGGGTGTTCAGACTCCGGAGGGGCTCCTACAGCCCATGCGCTATAATCTGCACGGACAACTCACGTGCTGCACAGACATCTCACGTGTTAAGATAATATATCTCAATCCGCACGGACAACTCATGTTCTAAGGTATAATACCTCACAAACAGGCCCTCGGCCTCACTCAGTCATAAATCTCTCCAGTCTCTCGGGCTCTCAGAAATCAAAGAAATCAGCCCAAACAACATTAACATAATGCAACAAATAGAATAACAGAGACTGAGCTATGATGTAAGAATGCATGAACATGGCTGAGTACGGGATATCAACTAAAGAAGTAAGAGGACAGCAAGAAACGACCTCTAAGGGTCCAAACAATATTGGCATAAGGCCTAGACATGGTATCTTGCATGATTTACAGTAAATCTTTCTAAAGCACATAAAGAGCATATAGCTACAACATGTTATTCAACTTTACAGTTGCTACAGGACGGACCAAGTCACAAATCCCCAATGGTGCACGCTCACACACCCGTCATCTAGCATGTGCGTCACCTCCAAATAGTCACACGACACAAAAATCTGGGGGTTTCATACCCTCAGGACTAGATTTATAACCGTTACTTACCTCAATCCAAGAAAATCTCTACTCCGCAATGTCTTTGTCTCTCGAATCGGCCTCTGAGCGTCCCGAATCTAGCCACAAGCAGTACCATACCATTAAAATATGCTAAAGAAATCAATTCCACAAGAAACCTACTAAATTAGACTCAAAATCGGAAATCGACTCAAATCCGACCCCCGGGCCCACATCTCGAAATCCGACAAAAGTCACAAAAAGCGAAAGTCCATTCACTCACGAGTCTAACCATACAAAATTCATCAAAATTCATCATCATTTGGTCCCTCAAATCTTCAAATTATACTCTCCAAAATCCCAAGCCCTAACCCCCAATTTTTACTTCTAAACCCCACTAATTAGCTAAGAAATCAACGAAAAGTACCATAGCTAGGAGTATTAGAGCTCAAGCAATTTACCTTTATGAACACCCTTGAATCCCCTTCAAATATCACCCGAAAAGCTCAATAGTCCGAGTTATAAATGGTGGAAATGAGCAAAAATCACGAAGTCCTCAATTTATACATTCAGCCCAGTGAAACCGCACCTGTGGTCCCTTTTTCCGCTTCTGCAATGCCGCACCTACGAAATTTCCATCGCAGATGTGAAACTCACTTAAGATCCCAGGCTCCGCATCTGCGGCCAAATCTCGCACCTGCAAAAGCGCAACTGCGCATCTCCCTCCGCTTCTGCGACCTTCTCGCACATGCGGTTCAATAATAAACCTACGCCCCATAATCCGCTTCTGCGACCATCGCAGGTACGAGAACTTCATCGCACCTACGCCTTCTGCCCAGCTCCTCCAATCTCACATTTGTGGTCTCCCGCTCGCTTCTGTGGTCTCGCACCTGCGATGAGACATCCGCAGGTGCGATTATGACAGCTGAGTTCAACTTCAGCAATCCTCCAATTTCCAAACTTGTTCTGTTAATCACCCGAAATCACCCCGAGGCTCTAGGGACCTCAACCAAACATACCAACATATCCCACAATATCATAAAAACTTAGACAAATCATCAAATCACTCAAAACAACATCAAAATACCAAATTACACTCGTATAAACTAAGGACTTCTAAACTTCCGAATTCCACCAACGATACTGAAACCTGCTAAACCACGTACGAATGAACTAAATGTTTACACAAAAGTCAAAAAATAACACCACGAACCTATTCCAACTTCCAGAATTCCATTCTGACCCCGATATCAAAATTTCCACTACCGACCAAAATCGCCAAAATTCTAACTTTCGCCAATTCAAGCCTAATTCTACGACGGGCCTCCAAATCATATTTTGAACGCGCTCCCAAGACTAAAATTACCTAACAGAACTAACGGGACCATAAAAATTTAAATCCGAGATCATTTACACATAAGTCAACGTCTGGTTGACTTTTTCAACTTAAGCTTCTACTTTACAGACTAAGTATCTCAATTCATTCTGAAACCACTCCTGGCCCAAACCAACAATTCTGATATATCATAATGTAGTTGAAAAGAAAAAAAGGAAGTAGAAATGGGGAAAACAGGGCTATAACTCTCGAAACGATCGACTGGGTCGTTACATGAAGATTTTGCCAACCAAAGGGCACCATTCATATCTTTGAATGATGATTTATTAATCTGTTGACTTGCAGGTTGTAAGTGAGAGGAATAAAAGAAATAGTGAAGAACAAATAACTAAGCATACTTGTGGTACAAAGTCTTTTGCAGAAGTAAAGGAATCTACAGTAAAAATATTTTTTGTCCCTTACTATCACACATGCTTCTTTGTTATTTACATATTTATATATTTACTTATATATTTTTTCTCCGGGACTATATTGCAGAGAAATCCTATTACTGGAGAAATAGACACACCAGCTAAAGTTTGGGAGATCCAACATACACGAAAGGATGATAGAGGAGAACTGGTGTGGTTGAATTAACAATCACAACAAATTCATGTAATTATCTAAAAAGACTTATTATATTTCTATTTCTATAAGTTACATTTAAAATATTTTATTATGTTTTTATGTAAATGATTATGCATAAGCGCAGGGTCAATTCCAGGAAGTTGTCGCTCAGCAACAATCTGAAGAGATCGAGCATCCCATGACTAGAGATGAGATTTTATCTTTCGTTCTTGGTGAGAGAACATGCTATGTTCGTGGAAAGGGATACGGAAAGAAACCTCCTAAAAAGAAAACATTCAGTAGGCAAACATAGAGGCCAGCGTGTCTTCTGCTATGGATATTATGCATCAAGAGATACAAGCCGAAATAGAACGGAAGTTGCAAGAAGAACATGAACAAATGGCTACTGAGTTGCGAAGAAATATGGAAATTGAGTTGGAAAGGAAGTTGGCAGAGGAGCGTGAACACGCAAATGTAGAAGTACGCAAGATGATCCATCTAGAAGTGGACAAGAGGATGCATGAACCGTTTCCTAGTTTCATGACCAGAATACAACAGGTACTTGCTCCGCTCCTTCTTAACAATTCTTCTTCCTTCTCGGCATTTCTTTTTCCTTCCTTCTGGAGAATTCTTCTTTCTCGATAATTCTTCTGTCAATATTTGCTTTTCATTCATGATTACTTGTCATGACTGCAATTTTCTTGGAAGATTTGAGTGTGATTGTTGTTCCTTCAGTTTATGTGATTTTTTTAAATTTATAAAATTTGTATGAGTAATTCTGCCAAGAAACTACTATCAGTATTTATTTTCACAACTCCATGAGGTGGTTTATCCTAGCAGACAAGTTTCCACCTAGGAATAGGCTTAAGACTTTCTACTAAAACACATCATTCAAGCTATGAAATAGGATCTTTACATGAGGGGAAGTCTATAGCAGTCTTCATATTCCAAAATATCTAGTGCTTCATGTTGATACTCGATATTTTTCTCATATTTTCAAATATATATATATATATACTTTCAAAACAGTACATATGCATCATCATTTAGTTTATAAGCATATATAAGCATTTTTCATAATTATTTTTTTTCATAATTTTTAAAGGCTATAAATCAATTTATTTCTTTATTTTATTATATAAATATCTAATAACTACCCTACAAACTATTTTTATGATGATTTAATCATATAAACTTATCATTTATACTAATATAAGGTTTTAAATATTTTCAGTGCATTTATCATAATTACATTTGCATTTTTTAGTGCCAAATTGCACATTTTGCAATAATAGCTCATATGCATGTATAATTACCTTATTTATTCAGAAAATGACTTTTTATATTTTTATAATATTCAGAAATTATTTTTAATCATCTTAGTGCAAAAATGATATTTTTTATATTTATTAATTACTTTTATAAATTATTTATTTATTAAATATTGGGTATTTAAAATTTGGCCCCAAATTTACCTTAATTTCGGACCTAAACTACCCAATCCTAGCCCAATAACCTCTGAGCCCAAACTAAATAACCCCCAACCCAACCAATTAACCAACCCGACCCAGAACCCCCAACCAATTAGTCGCTACAGAAAAACATTATGTCTTTCATGGTTTAATATTTTGTGGCGACGCCTGTCGCTACTAAAAGCAATTTGTAGTGGCGACATAATATTGCCAATGAATATAAATATTTTTGTGGTGATGCTAGTCGCTGCTAAAGGTGAATATACAGTGGCAACCCATATAATATTTGTTCTTATGAAATAAGTTTTTGTAGCGTGTTTTTCAACCTTTTGCCACAATAGGGCTGATTTCTTGTAGTGGGTGATGTGCCTTCATCTATCTTGTGTAACATGAGGGAAGCAAATTTTGAGGATGTAGCAAAACGGAGATGGATTTGGTGTTCAAGATCGAGAACAAATCTTATCTTCCTTGGTTGAACCTCTTCTTCTCAAATGAGAGAAACAGTAAAGAAATTAGTTTTCANTCTTCTCAAATGAGAGAAACAGCAAAGAAATTAGTTTTCAAGCATCCAAAGAAAACAAAAAGGTATAATACATAATTACCTCATTGGGTTGTCCCACTTTACCCGATGCACTTATACTTTGCGGTGGTCCTATGACCCCCTGACTTTGTTTGAATTTGTCACGACTCCAAATTCCATCCGTAGGATGTCGTGACGACACCTAGTCTCTAAGACTAGGTAAGCCTAAAAACATGTAAAATAATTGAAATAAAAACTAAAAATCTCAAAACTTCAACAACTGCATAAATAGAATATGTAGCTCAAAATGTACAACTCCCCAAACCTAGAGAAGTATAAGTCACAAGCTCTAGTAAACTTTCTGAACAATCTTATACATCATTGTCTAAGATAGTGTAATGATATAAGGGAAAAATTATAGAAGGGGACTCAGAGGCCTGCGGACGCGGACAGGTGTACCTTGAAGTCTACAAAGCAACCTCAGCTCACTAATGCTGAGACTGATAGGAAGTACCTGTATCTGCACAAAGCGACTTGCAGAAGCGTAGTGTTAGTACACCACAACGGTACCCAGTAAGTTTCAAGCATAACCTCGGTAGAGTAGTGACTAGGTAATCTCAATGCCCCGCTGGAGATAATATGAAACAAGACAAAAGATATAACAATATAATGACAATGACAATAGAAATAAAACAATAAGAAGTTTATGGAAAGTTAACAACACAGAATCAAGGCAGTTAATAGAACACGGAAGGAAACAAAGATTTACAAGTTAGGGAAACAAACAACCAAGGCAAATATAGCAAATAGAGAAAGATCAACAAGGGCCACTACCGAGGTACCTCCTCGTAGTCCCACATCATAAAAGTAAATCACAATCTTTCCTTATATCACAGCGGGAGCCTTTACATTTAGTTTTGAAAATCATTTTTTTTTCGAAATAGCATCCCTTGTTTTAGCCCACCTTGTCACACCGCATGACTTTTAGTAGTTCTCCTACTAGCCACGCGTATCAAGCATACCTTATCTCACTGTATTAGTTTTAACACCCAGACTTTATACCACCGCATGCATATCAATATCACAACGTATCACAATTCACACCTCAAGTGACCAATATCACAACTTGCCAGAAAAGCCAAACAATAACATAATTTCACAATAAGGAGTCCACGGCTCAACCACAATGTACACAAAGTCTCAACAATAACAACCGTATAGTGACTCATTAAAATGATATTTCACAACTTACACTCTGCCTCAATAGGATTCATGGCCTTTGCAACTCAATACCAAACTCAACGGTAAGATATTCCAAGAATAGTAATTTCAAATAAGGATTCACAGTTGAATAATGAATATGGAATAAAAGAAAGCAAGAAATTCAACTAAAAATGTAGGTCAATTTAAAAATAATAGATAAACAAGTAGACATGTAAAACTAGACTAAATATGATGACTACAACATGTTAAAGCAACTCAATTAAAGAATGAAAGGGAACTATATAACTAAAATTGAAACTTTTACATTTACCTCGTGTACACACTCGTCACCTTGCGTACATGGCTTTCACATATTATAATTATCACAACAATACCAAATCTTAAGAGGAATTTCTCCCACACAAGGTTAGACAAGTCACATACCTCAAACCAAGCTAAATCAATCAACTAGAAGGCCTTTTCCTCGATTTTCCAACTCCGAACGGCTCGAATCTAGCCAAAATAATTTCATACTATAAATATAACTATAGGAAACTAATTTGAATAATGAAATTACGATCTTTGCAAAGAATTAAAAAATCGCCCCAAAACGTCACCCTAGGCTCGCGCCACGGAACCCGACCAAAATTACAAAAACTGAATACCCAATCGATATCGAGTCCAACCATACAAGAATTATTCAAATCTGACCTCATTTCGCCTTTCAAAACTCAAGCATTTAGCCTAAGGAGTTTCTACCAATTTTTCCCAATTGCAAAATCCAAAACACTGATTAAATAATGAAATTATCAATAGATTTATGGGAATTAATCAAAAACAAGTTAGAATTCCTTATTCCAAAGTCCTCTCTGAAACTCCCTCGAATTTTTCCTCAAACCGAGCTTTCAAAGTCCCAAAATGAATTATGAAATTAAACCCTCGAATTTTCCCTTTCTACCCAGCGATCACCGCATCTGCGACCCTTGTGATGCTTCTACGACACCGCACCTTCGGAAAAACAATTACAGGTGCGGATTCCAGTTCAGTCCAGAGGTGTATCTTCCGCGGTCCATGATTCGGACATGCGAGCCCGCTTCTGCGGAGAGGGATATCGCACGTGCAGTCCTATGCCAAGCCCCCTCCTCAACTTTCGCTTCTACGGAGAAACGTATCGCGCCTGCGGAAGCTCATCTGCCCTCAGGCGTCCGCACCTACGAACCCAGGCCTGGGCTGGCTCCTCTACTTCAGCGATGATCAAGGCGCACTTGCATGACCTCACCTACGGCCAGACCCTCCGCAGGTGCGATGACACCAGAACAACAACACTTCACCAAAACACTAAGTCCAAAAATGATCTCATTTCAATTTGATTCACACTCGGGGCCCCCGTGACCCCGTCCGAATATACAAACAAGTTCCAAAACACATGATGGACCTATGCTAGGCCACAAATAACATTAAACAACATAAATTCTACGAATCGCAACCCAAACTCAAGTCTATGAACTATGAACTTTCGAATTCCGAAATCAACGTCGATTCATACCAAAATAACTCTTATTGACACCACATTTTGTGCATAAGTCATTAATGACATTACGGACCTATTCTAACTTCTGAAATCGAGATCTAATCCCGATATCAATAAAGTCAACTCCCGATCAAACTTTTCAGAAATCTTTCATTTTCCAACTTTCACCAAATCGTGCCGAAACGACCTAGGGACCTCCAAATCAATATCTGGACAGGATCCCAAGACCAAAATAACCATACGAAGCTATTAGAATCGTCAAAACTCCATTTCTAAGTCATCTTCACACAAGTCAAACTACGGTCAACTCCTACGACTCAACCTTCCAACTTAGGGACTAAGTGTCCCATTTCACTCTGAATCTCAATAGAAACCAAAACCAAACACTCCGGTAAGTCACGTAACTATAATATAACGCAGAGGAGACAATAATTAGAAGATCAAGGCTAGTACACTCAAAACAACTAGCCAAGTCGTTACATCCTCCCCTCTTAAAACAAACGTTCGTCCTCGAATGACTATACAGACATACCTGAAGTGGTGAAAAGAGCAAGACCCTCTCCCCAACCATGAATGCAATGTCGCGAATTTTCTGCTCCACATAACATTTCTGTTTAGACTGGGTTGTGAAAAGTCTATCTTGAATCAATATAACCTTTTTTCAAAGCATCTTGAACCAAGTTTGTACCCAATAGCCTAGCCTCACCCGGATCGAACCAACCAACCAGAGACCGGCACCGCCTACCATACAAGGCCTCATACGAGGCCATCTGATTGGTCGATTGGTAACTGTTGTTGTAGGAAAACTCCTCAAGAGGCAAGAACTGATCCCAAGAACCCCCCAAACTCCATCACACAAGGCATATATTCTAATATCTAAATAGTGCTCTCGGACTATCCGTCCATTTGAGGGTGAAAGGATGTACTCAACTCCACCCGAGTTCCTAACTCATGCTGAACGGCTCTCTAGAACCGCGATGTAAACTGCGTGCCCCAGTCAGAGATGATAGATACTGGCATGCCATGAAGCCTTACAATCTCGCAAATATAAACCTGAGTCGGCTACTCTGCAGAATAAGTAGTCACAATGGAATGAAATGAGCAAACTCGATCAATCTATCTACAACTACCCATACTACATCAAACTTCCTCCGAGCCTATGGGAGCCTAACAACAAATTTCATAGTGATCCGCTCCCATTTCCACTCTAGAAACTCTAACCTCTGAAGTAATCTACCAGGTCGTTGATGGTCATACTTGACCTGCTGACAGTTTAGGTACCGAGCTACATATTCCACCATGTCCTTATTCATCCGCCTCCACTAATAGTGCTGCCTCAAGTCCTGATATGTCTCGGCAGTACCCGGATGAATGGATTACCGAGAACTATGAGCCTCCTGGAGAATCAACTCATGCAAGCCATCTACGTTTGGCAAACATATCTTGCCCTACATTTGTAATACACAGTCATCCCCAATAGTGACCTTATTGGCATCACCGTGTTGAACTGTGTCCTTGAGGACAAGCAGATAGGGGGGTCGTCATACTGATGTTCTCTGATATGATCATAAAGAGAAGACCTAGAAACCACACAAGCCAAAACTCGGCTCGGCTCAGAAACATCCAATCAAACAAACTGCCCAAACACTCTGCCTTGTGACTCAAGGCATCAGCCACCACATTGGCTTTCCCGGGATGATATAGAATGTTGATATAATAGTCCTTAAACAACTCTAACCACCATTGTTTCTGCAAATTAATATTATTCTATTTGAAAAGATATTGTAGATTCTGGTAGTCGGTGTAGATCTCACAAGGGACACCATAGAAATAGTGCCGCCAGATCTTCAAGGTGTGAACAATAGTTGCTAACTTGAGGTCATGGACATGATAGTTCTTCTCATGCACCTTTATCTGTCTACACGTGTAGTGATGGTAGGCTATAACTGCGTATTTAAATCACTTATTGCACTGTGATTTATTATACTTAATTTATGATTGAGCTTTAATTGATAGTATTTAGCACTTATTGTATGTGTGTTATGCCTTGTAGGAGTGATTTCGAGCTATGTAGATGTTACAGAATGAATTTGAGTGTTTTAGAGCTTTGAAGTCCAAGTAAAAGACAAAGGGATTGAGCCGGTATTCGGTTCGGGGTCGAGGACCAAGTCTGGACGTCAAAACGCACGACAAATATATACTCTGAGAAATTTTCACTACCGCGGCGTGTGGGCCACCGCAGATGTGCAAATCCCTACTGTCTATCAGAACTAGCTTTCTGGAATTCCCCACTAATGCCCCGCATGGTGCGTCGCCCCATGCAGCGCGCTTGTACAAATTTTACAGAGTGAAAATACTATTTCGGCTGAGAAAAAGTGATTTCGTCTAGGCCCGACACTACTTGGTATATATGCATGGGAAAACGTTATTTTCTGGACTTTTGACACATATTAGACCTAAGGAGAATTTGGAATAATACGAGCACAAGGAATTCATCATTCATTCCTCACTCATGACCCAAGTTTGGATCGAATTTATGTTTTGCTATATTTTAATGATATTTGTGATGAGTTGCTCCATATCTATGGAGTAATTCTCTTTAGGGTTTGATGGATTTAGTGTATTGATGATTTTTTGTGGATTAAAACTCTAGTGTTATGTATTGAAGCATTTTTGGATGATTTAACTGCTGCATCTATATTCACTTGATCATGTAATCATGAGAGGCATAACTTGTGATATCTTTGCATTATATTGTTGGTTGAGTTCATTAATTTTTCTTAGTAATTGAAAGAGGCTAGTTGAATACTAAACCTAGTTTGGAGAATAATTGAAAGTGGTTTTCCTAAAGACCAAAGACCAACCCACTATGCATTCTTGCATATCTTCACGTGCTTAAATTGGTTCATCTTGTAAGGTTAAGACTTAATCGAGAGAGGAGTTTTTACTGAATGTTTGAACTAATAATTGAGTGAATTCAAGAGACTCACATGAATATTAGAAGTGTCTAGAGTTAGACCCCAAACAATTTCTTGCACCTATCCTATCAACCCTTATCTTCTCTCACTGATAATCTTATTTGCTCATTCCCTATCTCGAGAGACATTAGTCAGTAGATTTAGATTCTTAGTTAATTTTAGATATTAATTATAGACATCTTAATTATTGATCATCTTGGATATCAATCAAGCTAGAAACTATGAGAATAATGTTTAACTCCAATCCATGTGGATACGATATTATACTATACTATATTTTGATTAGCGAGCATAATTTAAGTGTGTGTTTTTTGCTAGTTTAATTTTGGCGTCGTTGTTGGGGATTGGTAATTAATAGTGTTTGAAATAGTTTGGAGTGCTAATTCAGGAATTTTGTTTCTTTTTATTTTATTTTTCTCTTTTTACGTTTGTTGTTCTTTGGTTGTGTGCAGGTTATAGGTTAAGATTGGTGTATGACTCGAGCTTCTGCGAAAGTAGTGCTACCATACAAGCCAGAGTAAGAAACAAAACTGCGACAACTGAGGAAGGAAAAAGATCTCACCGAGAGGCTAGAAAAGGTTAGGTAATCCTCAACCCAAGAAACTATGGCCGGAAATGGTGATGATAATGTAGATTTAGCTGCGAGAGAAGAAGCCCAACAACAAGAAAAAGCAGCACGGGATGTTGAGGAAGCAGCTATTAGATATGCGCAAAACATCTAGGAAGACGAGAGAGGTCAAATACCTAATCAACATCAACCCTTGGTTGTTGAACACTTCGGAATTATAGCTCCCAGGCATAGGAGAACACTTGGTGATTATGCTAGACCGGTCTACAATCAAGGATTATCCAGTCTCCAATTGCAACAACTAATTTTGAGTTGAAGCAAGGGTTGCTTCAAACCCTTCAGAATTATTGTGTCTTTAGAGAGGATCCAAACGAAAATCGAAACACACATCTAATGGACTTAGAGGAGATTATGAATACCTTTCAATACAATGGGGTGTCACAGGATGCATCATACTTAAGGGCATTCCCAATTTCACTTAAATATGACGCTAATGAGTGGTTTCAGAGTTTTCCCAATAGATCGATCAGAACTTGGGAGGAGATTACTAGAAAATTCCTAGATAAATATTTCTCCTCGGCTAAGACATGCAAGATTAGAAGAGAAATACATAACTTCTGTTAGAAAGAGACTGAAACTATTTTTGAAGCATGGGAGAGGTTTAAGGAGATAGTTAAAACGTGTCAACATAGCGGAACTGAACTATGGATGCAACTCCAGGATATTTGGGAAGGATTGACATCGGCCTCGCCTAGAATATTGAGCAATGCAAATGGGGGTCCTTTGATGAAGAAGACTCTGAAGGAGATAGTAACAATTCTTGATGAGTTATCTGAAGATACTAATCAGTGGCCCTCTGGGAGTGCTGAATGAAGAAGATCAACTGGTGTTCACCAACATGATGCTAATACATGTGTACAGGTACAACTTGATACTATGGCTAAAGAAATATGAATGTGTTCCTTAGCCTTGATACAAAACGAGCCTCACACCGCTTATGATATATGTGGAAGAGGATCCCCTAATCATGAGTGTCAAGCCTCAACTGAGGAAGTGAATGCTGTGGGAAAATACAATTTTAATGCAATGGGTCAAAGGCACCCTAGTTATTCATGGAGTTCACCTGGGGGTACTGCGAATGCATGGTTACAAAATAACTCTATGCCCCAGGGATAAGGAGCTCCAGCATTCCAAAGTCAGCAGAGGCAGCAATTATAGCCTCAACAGCCCTTTCAGTCTGGCATTCCAAAGTTAAGGTTTGATGGATCTAGTGTATTGATGATTGTTTGTGGATTATAAATCTAGTTTTAAGTATTGAGGCATTTTTGGATGATTTAACTACTGCATCTATATTCACTTATTCATGTAATCGAGATAAGCATAACTTGTGATATCTTTGCATTATATTGTTCCTTAAGTTCATTAATATTTCTTAGTAATTGAAAGAGGGTAGTTGAATCATTGACTAAACCTAGATTGAAGAATAATCGAAAGAAGTTTTCCTAAAGACAGAAGACCAATACACTATGCATTCTTGCATATCGTCACGTGCTTAAATTTGTTCATCTCATAAGGTTAAGACTTAATCGATAGAGGAGTTTTTACTGAACGTTTTAACTAATAATTGAGTGAATTCGAGAGACTCACTTTAACATTAGAAGTGAATTGTCTAGAGTTAGATTCCAAACGATTTCTTGCACCTATCCTATCAACCCTTATCTTCTCCCAATGATAATCTTATTTGTTCATTCCCTGTCTCGAGAGTCATTAGTCAATAGCTTTATATTCTTAATTAGTTTTAGATATTAATCATAGACATCTCAATTGTCGATCATCTTGGATATCAATCAACCTAGAAACTACGAGAATAATGTTTAACTCTAATCCATGTGGATACGATATTATACTATACTATATTTGATTAGCGAGCATAATTTAAGTGTGTGTTTTGCGCTCGTCAAATTTTGGCATCGTTGCTGGGGATTGATAATCAATAGTGTTTGAAATAGTTTGTAGTGCTAATTCAGAAATTTTGTTTTTTTTTTTAATTTTATTTTTCTCTTTTTACGTTTGGTGTTCTTTGGTTGTGCGCAGGTTATAGGTTAAGAATGGTGCATAACTCGAGCTTTCGCTAAAGTAGTGCTACCATACAAGCCATAGTTAGAAACAAAACTATGACAACTGACGAAAGAAAAAGATCTCACCAAGAAGCTAGAAAAGGTGAAGCAATCCTCAGCCCAAGAAACTATGGCCGAAAATGGTGATTATAATGTAGATTTAGCTATTAGAGAGGCAGCCTAACAACAAGAAAAAGCAGCACGGGATGTTGATGAAGCAGTTATTGGAGATGCGCAGAATATCTATGAAGAAGAGAGGGGTCACAGACTTAATCAACATCAAACATTAGTTGTTGACCAGTTCGGAAATATAGCTCCCAGGACTGGGAGATCACTTGGTGATTATGCTAGACCGGTCTACAATCAAGGATTATCCAGTGTTAGACCACCTCCAATTATAGCAAACAATTTTGAGTTGAAGCAAGAGTTACTTCAAACCCTTCAAAATTATTGTGTTTTTAGAGGGAGGACAAACGAAAATCGAAACACACATCTAATGGACTTAGATGACATTATGAACACCTTTCAATACAATGGGGTGTCACAAGATGCATCGTACTTAAGGGCATTCACCATTTCACTTAAATATGACACTAAGGAGTGGCTTAGGAGTTGGCCCAGTGGATCGATCAGAACTTGGGAGGAGATGACTAGAAAATTCCTAGATAAATATTTCTCCTCGGCTAAGATGGGCAAGATTAGAATAGAAATACATAACTTCTGTCAGAAAGAGACTGAAACAGTTTTTAAAGCATGGGAGAGGTTTAAGGGGATATTAGAACGTGTCAACATAGCGGAATTGAACTCTGGATGCAACTCCAGGATATTTAGGAAGGATTGACACCGGCCTCGCGTAGAACATTGAGCAATGCAAAAGGAGGCCCTTTGATGAAGAAGACGCTAGAGGAGATAGTAACAAATCTTGATGAGTTATCGTAAGATGCTAATCGGTGGCCCTCTGAGAGTGCAGAAAGAAGAAGATCAACTGGTGTTCACCAAGTTGATGCTAATACATCTGTACAGGTACAACTTGATGCTATGGCTAAAGAAATATGAATGCTGACCTTAGCCTTGATACACAACGAGCCTCACGCCGCTTATGATATATATGGAAGAGGACTCCCTACTCATGAGTGTCAAGCCTCAACTGAGGAAGTGAATGATGTGGGAAACTACAATTTTAATGCATTGGGTCAGAGGCACCCCGGTTATTCATGGATTTCACCTGGGGGTACCGCGAATGCATGGCAACAAAATAACTCTATGCTCCAGGGACAAGGAGCTCCAACATTCCAAAGTCAGAAGAGCCAGCAATTTCAGCCTCAATAACCCATTTAGTCTGGCATTCCAAAGTTAAGGTTTGATAGATTTAGTGTATTAATGATTGTTTGTGGATTATAACTCTAGTTTTATGTATTGAAGCGTTTTTGGATGATTTAACTTCTGCATCTATATTCACTTGTTCATGTAATCGAGAGAGGCATAACTTATGATATCTTTCCATTATATTGTTGGTTAAGTTCATTAACTTTTCTTATTAATTAAAAGAGGCTAGTTGAATCATTGACTAAAGCTAGTTTGAATAAATAATTGAAAGAGGTTTTCCTAAAGACAAAAGACCAATCCACTATGCATTCTTGTATATCTTCACGTGCTTAAATTGGTTCATCTCGTAAAGTTAAGTCTTAATCGAGAGAGGAGTTTTTACAGAATGTTTTAACTGATAATTGAGTGAATTCGAGACACTCACTTGAACATTAGAAGTGAATTATCTAGAGTTAGATTCCAAATAATTTCTTGCACCTATCCTATCGACCCTTATCTTATCCCACCGATAATCGTATTTGTTCATTCCCTATCTCGAGAGTCATTAGTCAGTAGATTTAGATTCTTAGCTAATTTTAGATATTAATCATAGACATCTCAATTGTTGATCATCTTGGATATCAATCAAGCTAGAAACTATGGGAATAATGTTTAACTCCAATCCCTGTGGATACGATATTATACTATACTATATTTGATTAGCGAACATAATTTAAGTGTGTGTTTTGCGCTCGTCAAATTTTGGAGTCATTGCTGGGGATTGGTAATCAATAGTGTTTGAAATAATTTGTAGTGCTAATTCAGGAATTTTGTTTCTTTTTATTTTATTTTTCTCTTTTTACGTTTGGTGTTCTTTGGTTGTGCACAGGTTATTGGTTAAGATTGCTGCATGACTCGAGCTTCTGCGAAAGTAGTGCTACCATACAAGCCAGAGTTAGAAACAAAACTGCGACAACTGAGGAAGGAAAAAGATCTCACCGAGAAGCTAGAAAATGTTAGGCAATCCTCAACCTAAGAAACTATGGCCGGAAATGGTGATGATAATGTAGATTTAGCTACAAGAGAGGCAGCCCAACAACAAGAAAAAGTAGCACGGGATGCTGAGGAAGCAACTATTAGAGATGCGCAGAACATCTATGAAGAAGAGAGGGGTCACAGACTTAATCAACATCAACCCTTGGTTGTTGACCAGTTCGGAAATATAGCTTCCAAGCCTGGGAGACCACTTGGTGATTATGCTAGACCAGTCTACAATCAAGGATTATCCAGTGTTAGACCACCTCCAATTGCAGCAAACAATTTTGAGTTGAAGCAATGGTTGCTTCAAACCCTTCAGAATTATTGTTTCTTTAGAGGGAAGCCAAACGAAAATCCAAACACACAACTAATGGACTTCGAGGAGATTACGAACACCTTTCAATATAATGGGGTGTCACAAGATGCATTGTACTTAAGGGCATTCCCCTTTTCACTTAAAGATAATGCTAAGGAGTGGCTACGGAGTTTGCTCAGTGGATCGATCAAAAATTGGGAGGAGATGACTAGAAAATTCCTTGATAAATATTTTTCCTCGACTAAGACGGGCAAGATTAGAAGAGAAATACATAACTTCTGTCAGAAAGAGACTGAAACCATTTTTGAAGCATGGGAGATGTTTAAGGAGATAGATAGAACGTGTCAACATAGCAAAATTGAACTCTGGATGCAACTCCATGATATTTGGGAAGGATTGACATCGGCCTCGCGTAGAAGATTGAGCAATGCAAATGGAGGCCCTTTGATGAAGAAGACTATAGAGGAGATAGTAACAATTCTTGATGAGTTATCTGAAGATGCTAATCAATGGCCCTCTGAGAGTGATGAAAGAAAAATATCAACTGGTGTTCACCAAGTTGATGTTAATACATCTGTACAGGTACAACTTGATGCTATGGCTAAAGAAATATGAATGCTGACCTTAGCCTTGATACAAGATGAGCCTCACACCACTTATGATATATGTGGAAGAGGACACCCTACTCATGAGTGTCAAGACTTAACTGAGGAAGTGAATGTTGTGGGAAACTTAAATTTTAATGCAATGGGTCAGAGGCTCCCCGGTTTTTCATGGAGTTCACCTGGGGTACCGCTAATGCATGGCAACAAAATAACTCTAGGCCCTAGGGACAAGGAGCTCCAATATTCAAAAGTCAGCAGAGGCAGCAATTTCAACTTCNTCTAGAGTTAGATTCCAAATAATTTCTTGCACCTATCCTATCGACCCTTATCTTATCCCACCGATAATCGTATTTGTTCATTCCCTATCTCGAGAGTCATTAGTCAGTAGATTTAGATTCTTAGCTAATTTTAGATATTAATCATAGACATCTCAATTGTTGATCATCTTGGATATCAATCAAGCTAGAAACTATGGGAATAATGTTTAACTCCAATCCCTGTGGATACGATATTATACTATACTATATTTGATTAGCGAACATAATTTAAGTGTGTGTTTTGCGCTCGTCAAATTTTGGAGTCATTGCTGGGGATTGGTAATCAATAGTGTTTGAAATAATTTGTAGTGCTAATTCAGGAATTTTGTTTCTTTTTATTTTATTTTTCTCTTTTTACGTTTGGTGTTCTTTGGTTGTGCACAGGTTATTGGTTAAGATTGCTGCATGACTCGAGCTTCTGCGAAAGTAGTGCTACCATACAAGCCAGAGTTAGAAACAAAACTGCGACAACTGAGGAAGGAAAAAGATCTCACCGAGAAGCTAGAAAATGTTAGGCAATCCTCAACCTAAGAAACTATGGCCGGAAATGGTGATGATAATGTAGATTTAGCTACAAGAGAGGCAGCCCAACAACAAGAAAAAGTAGCACGGGATGCTGAGGAAGCAACTATTAGAGATGCGCAGAACATCTATGAAGAAGAGAGGGGTCACAGACTTAATCAACATCAACCCTTGGTTGTTGACCAGTTCGGAAATATAGCTTCCAAGCCTGGGAGACCACTTGGTGATTATGCTAGACCAGTCTACAATCAAGGATTATCCAGTGTTAGACCACCTCCAATTGCAGCAAACAATTTTGAGTTGAAGCAATGGTTGCTTCAAACCCTTCAGAATTATTGTTTCTTTAGAGGGAAGCCAAACGAAAATCCAAACACACAACTAATGGACTTCGAGGAGATTACGAACACCTTTCAATATAATGGGGTGTCACAAGATGCATTGTACTTAAGGGCATTCCCCTTTTCACTTAAAGATAATGCTAAGGAGTGGCTACGGAGTTTGCTCAGTGGATCGATCAAAAATTGGGAGGAGATGACTAGAAAATTCCTTGATAAATATTTTTCCTCGACTAAGACGGGCAAGATTAGAAGAGAAATACATAACTTCTGTCAGAAAGAGACTGAAACCATTTTTGAAGCATGGGAGATGTTTAAGGAGATAGATAGAACGTGTCAACATAGCAAAATTGAACTCTGGATGCAACTCCATGATATTTGGGAAGGATTGACATCGGCCTCGCGTAGAAGATTGAGCAATGCAAATGGAGGCCCTTTGATGAAGAAGACTATAGAGGAGATAGTAACAATTCTTGATGAGTTATCTGAAGATGCTAATCAATGGCCCTCTGAGAGTGATGAAAGAAGAATATCAACTGGTGTTCACCAAGTTGATGCTTATACATCTGTACAGGTACAACTTGATGCTATGGCTAAAGAGGACACCCTACTCATGAGTGTCAAGACTTAACTGAGGAAGTGAATGTTGTGGGAAACTTAAATTTTAATGCAATGGGTCAGAGACTCCCCGGTTTTTCATGGAGTTCACCTGGGGTACCGCTAATGCATGGCAACAAAATAACTCTAGGCCCTAGGGACAAGGAGATCCAATATTCAAAAGTCAGCAGAGGCAGCAATTTCAACTTCAACAGCCCATTCGGTCTGGCATAGAAGATCTCATGAAGGCATTCATTCTGAAAACAGATGAGAGGTGTGAAACTCATATCATATCTATACGGGAACATGGTGTAGCTATCAAAGAACTAGTCACTGGTCTTCGTAACCTGGAAAGACAAGTTAGGCGACTAGCCACTCTATTGTCTGAGAGGATTCCAGGAACTCTCCCTACTGATACTGAAAGAAATCCCAAAGAAATAGTGAATGTTGTAACTCTGAGAAGTGGGCAAGTGTTGAAAGGTCTCACCCCAATGCAAAATGATGTGAGACTTGAAACAGAAAGAGGGGAGCAACTGGAAAGTGAAGTTTATAAGAACAAGAAAGGCCAGATGAAAGTCGAGAGGAAAACGAAGGATGAAAACTCAATAAGGGAGGAACCTAAGGAGAGCAAGTATATGTCTGCTCTACCTTTTGCTCAAAAGCAAAGTAGAAAACAATTAGACAAGCAGCTTGGGAGATTTCTAGATGTGCTGAAACAGGTTCATGTAAACTTACCATTCACATAAGTGCTCTCACAAATGCATGCTTATGCCAAATTCTTGAAAGAGATCCTTACAAAGAAGAGGAAGATAGAGTAAACCTCAGTGGTCAAGTTCACAGAGCATTGCAGCGTGATATTGCAAAACAAACTCCCGCAAAAGTGTGAAGATCTAGGGAGTTTTACTATACCTTGCTCTGTCGGAACTATTCATTTTGATAAATCATTATGTGATTTTGGTGCCTCAATTAATTTAATGCCATAATCTATTTAAAGGAAACTAGAGAAGGAGATCGGAGAGATAAGGTATGCACCAAAATCTTTGCAACTGGTAGACCATACGACTCTAATACCCGAGAGGATAGTGGAAGATGCGTTAGTTCGGGTGGATAAGTTTGTATTTCATGTGGATTTTATAGTGGTGAATATGGAGGAAAACAAGGAGGTCCCTTTTATCCTAGGAAGTCCATTCTTAGCGATGGGTAGAGCGATACTAGATATACACGAGAGAAAACTCATGCTTAGAGTGGCGAGAAAACTGTGACGTTTAAGATGGATGGAGAAAAGGGGGTGCAAAAAGGAAAACAAGCTGCAAGTGTTGAATGGAAAGTGAAGGGCTCGAAAGAGAAGGCTGCGGTGAGCGAGAAAGATAAGTGTGGGGTGTACCCCATAAAGGCTGAGAAGAGGTTGTCTACATGGATGTGTGTATTAGTTCTGGAGCGGGGAATGGAGCCTAACTTCGACTCAGACCCCCACTAAATATTCAGGAAAGTTTCCTTTATCTTATGCTTTTTAATTGTGTGTCATGGGGACATGCCACAACTTAAAGTGTGCGGTGGGGGATGTTTTGTATGCATGTATATTAAATTTCTGTTTGGTAATTGTAGTAATTTGAGATAGAAAATAATGGAAAAAACCATAAAACTTTTTAAAATTTTTTGATTTTTCCCGACGATGGATATTATCGACAGGTTTCTTGAGGGATTAAAGTAGAAGAAAAAAGACAAAATAAATTCTTTTCTTAAGTAGTGTAACAAGTCCCCTTTTGTTTTTCTTTGTACCGCGATTCTTTTCCAAGGGTTTTGTTTGAACCGGGTGTAGTTAGTTTTTATTTTGTAGAGTGGTAGGAAACCTTGTGCTATGGTTTGAATTGGAGGAAATATCTCTTGACTTTATTATACCTTGAGAATGGTGAGTATTTTAGTTGTGACACTTAGGCTCAGATTTTGACACTTGTATAAGTACCTTAAATTGTATGATCTTAACCTTGTTTAACTACTTCGACTAGAGTGTCTTGATAGTCCAATGTTGAGTGAGTTATGTGCCATGTGTGTGAGAGAGGTTTTGTATTATTTTGTGCATTACATTTGATGTCTAGAACTTTCCCCGTGTGTTTGCAAAGAGAAATAGTAGTTTTATTCAGTCGTGGAAGGGATATAGGCATTACTTTTTTGAGCCAGTTATATGCTTTTACCCACCTAATTGTTATGCATTGTAGTTAACCCCTTTGAGCCTGTAATCTTATTTATTTGGCAACCACATTACAATCCCTACCCATTTGTTTGAATTGACTATCTATTTGAATCTTTTACCTCTCGTGAGCACTTGAATTCGTTATGAACTTTGTAAAAGTTAAAGTGTGGGGTGGTTGGTTTGGTTTTTTGAGTGGAACTATTGAAATAAGGAGAAAGGTGCAATGTTTTGAAAAAGAAATATCCACTTGAATTGAACAAGAAAACAATAATTAAGTGTATGATTGAGAAAAATATTCCTTGATGGTGACTCTTGATTAATTGTGCTGAAACAACAAGTGAGTTAATGT